>JAGDQP010012346.1:37940-50570 GCA_022664845.1 Lepisma saccharinum
TCTGAGGAAGGAAGTAGTATACTTCCGAAACCGTTACGTTTGAAGTTATTTTTGTTATTAAAGAATTCAGCCTTGTCAGGAAGCTTTGTTTTTCTTGATTTTGGTTTTTATAAACCATGCAATAATAGTACTTTTTGAAGCCTAAATGTAGCTACGATTTGAATACAGTTCAGAAAGACTATCTACTTGCTCACAATGCTGTAGATATAAAGATTTAACTTTTTATTTAAGCAGAACAAGCATTTCCATGAAAATGCTTTTGCTGTAAAAACAATATTGTGTGGCATATGCCCTTATTGCACTGGGCCACTCAGTTGTAAAAATAGTCGGATTTTGTTTTGAATTTTCAAACTGATAGAATTTTAAAAAAATGAAACTTGGGGCCGATTTCTTGCATATTCTTATACTATAAATGATTTTGGCCAATAAAATTGACCTCAGCGGTAATATTACTGTCGAAATTTATGGTAACATTAGTTTGATTTTATAGTTTGTGTTCGGAGGCACAAAAGGCAAAAGAATTTTTTTTTTCATTTTCGGTAATAATTATTTTCATTATGTGTATAATCTGAAAATTAATGGGATTAATAAAGTTTGAGTGATTGAGACTTGTATTATAGTCAATATGGCCTGCTCTTAAGAAATCTTAGGATCTGTTTGCAGTGTAATTGTGTGTGTGAACGAGACTTGGGTTAGTTAGTTGCAGTTTTTATGTAATTAATTTTGTTCCTAGCGTGATTGTGCTTGTATTTCTTTGGTATCTTCTTGCTTTTGATGTGGTAATGGAGAATTCTATGGTTATTGAAACACCTTTTGAAAATAATTGAATTGGCTTGATTGATTCTAAATTTGAGATACGTATGTAACACTTCCAGTAATTAGCTAGCTTCATCTAAATAAAAATAGCTCGGATATTCAGAACCTAAATTATGCTGACATCACTCGAAATTGAAGATCATATGAAAAGAAGGGGGAAAGATTACGTCTAACAGGCGCTAAACAATAAAAGCAAAGCGATAGAAATTTTCTAATAAAAATGAGCAAAAAGTCCAAAAATTATATCATGGATATTACAGTAATACTGCTTTACCAGGTGTATGCATAAGTTTTTGCCGGTTTTTGTTTTAAAGAAAACACGTAATTATCAAGGGAAATTAATTTTGTTTTATTCAAAATATTGGCCATCGGCTTCTAGACACTTCGCCCATCTTTCAGGTAATTGATGCATACCATGCCAGAAAAACTGCTTGTCTTTTGCGCGAAAACATTCGTCGAGCTATTTTCCAACGTCTTCGAAATTGCTGAAGTGCTGCTCTGCGAGCGCATGCCCCATTGATGCGAAGAGGTGATAGTCAGATGGCGCCAAGTCTGGGGAGTATGGCGGGTGCGGAAGGATGTCCCATCCAAGCGATTTCAAGGTGTCTTTCACTGGTTTTGCTGTGTGAGACGGCGCATTGTCGTGTAACACAATCACTTTGCCATGTCTTCGGGCCCATTCCGGTCGTCTTTCGATCAATGCGTGATTTAAATTAATCATTTGTTGACGATAGCGTTGTGCATTAACGGTTTCGCCGGGCTTCAAGAGTTCATAATACACAATACCGCTCTGGTCCCACCAGACACAAAGCATGGTCTTCTTGCCGAAGCGATTTGGCCTTGGTGTTGAAGGACCGGCTTCGCCAGGTGAAAGCCACGATTTTTTCCGCTTCGGGTTTTCAAAATAAATCCATTTTTCGTCACCCGTCACAATTCGATACAAAAAGGATTTTCTTTCGTGGCGTTGAAGCAGCATTTCACAAATGACTTTGCGATTTTCCATTTGACGTTCATTCAAATCGTGTGGGACCCATTTACCCAGTTTATTGATCTTCCCCATTGCTCGTAAACGTCTGCCGATTGTTTCTTGTGACACATTTAATGCTTTTGCCAATTGCTGTTGTGTTTGAGTTGGGTCATCCTCCAATAACACCTGCAATTGCTCGTTTTGGCACTTTTGTGGTCTACCAGAGCGCGCACTGTCTTTCACATTGAAATCACCACTTTTAAATTGTCGAAACCATGTCTCACATGTTCTAATCGATGGAGCGTGTTCACCATATGTTTCTATCAGCACACGATGACTTTCAACAGCCTTTTTCTTTTGATTAAATAAGAAAAGCAATGCGTGCCGCAAACGTTCTTTTTCAGGCACAAACTTCACCATGATGACTGAACGATAAAACAAAGACGCTAGTGTTTGGCGGACTCAACTTGTGTGTGTTTGTAGTTTAATGTCAGACGAACAAAATGATTTATGTGGCACATAAATACGCTGCGTACTTTTCGCTGGCGCCATCTCTTAGGTAAACCGGAAACTACTTATGCATACACCTGGTATATCCATCTTGAATAAAGAAAAACACAGCTTTCTGACAAGGTTGATATACAGTACTTTAATAACAAAAAGATCAGGGGCCAGTACTAAATAAAAATTCACTTTTCTTCCACTAGCCGTGGCCTCTGCTTGGGCGATTACACCTACAATTCACCTGTCAAATTTGATAAGCCAAGAGATCAAAAACAAGTTTTATCAGATAAATGCTGGAAATTCCTTCGTAAAAATAGTTTTTGACAAGCAAGTCCTTCCCTCGTTATACCGGCTTAAACAAAAGAACTAAAAAAGAAAAAAAGTCACACAATAAACTGTGTGCTCAAAATTCAATAAATAGGTTTAAAAAGTTCATAACACCCCAACAAAATAACAAAGAAAAAGGAGTTACTTTGTTTTAGTTCTTTTGTTTAAGCCGGTATAACGAGTGAAGGACTTGTTTGTCAAAAACTATTTTTACGAAGGAATTTCCAGCATTTATCTGATAAAACTTGTTTTTGATCTCTTGGCTTATCAAATTTGACAGGTGAATTGTAGGTGTGATCGCCCCAAGCAGAGGCCATCGCTAGGGGAAGAAAAGTGAATGTTTAATTAATACTGGCCCCTGATTGGTGGAAAGTAAAAAGGTGCTCTCCTTTCTTGTTGTTTTGTTCGTTGTAGTCATTTTCTACGTTTATTTGTAGAGTGCAGTCTGAAGAAGGAGGTGGTATACTTCCGAAACTGTTACACTTGAGTTTCTTTTTGTTATTCAAGTATATCGGCCTTGTCAGAAAGCTGTCTTTTTGAGTTATAACAGTTTTTGAATATTAAATAATGCATATTAGGAGAAATCACCTTTCCTGGTTATCCCCCTTCTTTCCCTGAGGGATAGACTTCATAACAATAAGAACTTTGCAGGTTTGCTGCTGGTGCTTGTTGAAATAGATCGAAATCGGGCAATTATGGGCCGATGTTGAATAACATTGCGAAAACGACTTATTGGAACGCGAATCACTCTAACACCTCACTTTGTTCATGACGGGATGCAAGATTATTTTATTAGCAATATTCAACGTCTATCAGTGGAAAATGCGTGTTTCGTCGACAGTACTAATAGGTTCAAGGAGCTTCACGTTCCTTTAGGTCTACCTCATTTATTGAGAGTGAGTGCAAAATCCTCCGTTGAATTTAATGGGGAAACATAACTTTGCAAACATTAGAAGAATGCCTTCTGAAACACTGGGCAAATCCCTCTCCGATGGTTCAAATCTGCTTTTGATTTTTGAAATAACTAACTAACTCTATGGCTAATGGAACTCGAAAGTTCATCGCCGCAGTAACAAACGTTCGCTAATGGATTCTATCCTGGGCAAAATCAAGCCAGTTTCCATTACGAACACCTACTTCTCGAAGATCTCTTATAATATTGTCATCCCAATGACGTCTCGGTCTTCCCAATGGTCTCCTTCCATCCGGCCTTCCAACCAGGATAGAATATAATCTTCGTTTTTCCCCCATCCGAGCTACATGGCCTGCCCACCTTAGTCGTCGCGATTTCATTAGTTTTTCAAAATCTGGTGTATCGTACAGTCCGTGGAGGTCTTCATTATGCAGTCTCCTCCATTCTCCAGTCATCTCGTCCCGTATATCTTTCTCAAAACCTTATTTTCAAACACACGTAACTTATGTTCATCTGCTAGGGTTGTACTCCAACTTTCGCAACCGTAAAGTATTACCGGCAGGATAACCGTTCTGTATATTTTCAATTTCAATTTCTTTGATCGCGATGTTAAGTCTCACGACTGAATAGAAACATGCATTGCCCCATACTAAGCGATTTTTTATTTCTTCAGTGACCTCATTCTTGCTCGTTACTTATGCTCCCATGTATTTAAATTTATTTACTTTCTGTATGACCTCATCCCTAATTATTATGTTTTTATTTCCTTTATTCTCTGTGTTTCAACTTGTTATCATGTATTTTGTTTTATCTATGTTTACCTGTAGACCTATCTCATCGCACGCTTCTACTAAGACATCGGTGTTGCTTTGTAGTACATCTATATCGTCCCCAGTTAAATCTACATCATCCACATATACGAACAGTTGATTCAAACCATTCAATGATAGTCACCCTTTTGTCTCCTTTAATTGTACATTAAGAAGTTTGTCGAAATAACTTTTCCACACATCGACAATTTTAGTCGAATCCGCCTGAAGATCTCCACGTTCATTTCTAATCATTCCTAACCTCGGCTGGTAACCTTTCCTTAATGAGTTTCCCCTTTGTATAGATCTCGTATGTTATTTGTCTTTCTTTCCATTTTCCTCTATTTCCTGAATCTTCTGCGTCAGATATTCTCGTTTATTGTTTCTGAACCCGAGTGTGGCGTTTTTTTTCGCGTTACTGTAGTGGTTGGTATTTTCTTAATTTTTATTACTTAGCCATCGTTGTCTGGCTTGTTTCCGTATTTCATGAAGCTTAAGGCATTGTTCATCAAACCAAGGTTTGTTTTTCTGTTGTTTCTTCTCACCTACACGTTTCTTCGCTGCACTCTTAACCGTTTCACGAATAGCCTCCCACATCTTACTTACATCAGTTTCATTATTAATATCATCATTATTATTACTCGAGTCGGCTAAGATTCGAACCATTTGAGAGTCCGAGTTCGTAATTAGTCGGTATCACCTTCCGCTCCTCTGAACGACCTAACGTCCATTATGTTTGGTGTGTCTTCGTCTATCTACTAATAAGTGATCGATCTGGTTAAGAGTTTTGCCGTCCGGAGATACCCATGTGTATTTAAGTATGTCTTTGTGTTTAAAGTACGTGCTCTTTACCAGTAGGTTTTTCGAAACGGCGAAAATTATCAGTCTTTCTGCATTGTTGTTGGTCTTTACCCCCTCCTTACCTTTGCGTTGAAATCACCCAACACAATTTTCAAATTATACTTCGGTAATCGGTCAAACAGCCTTTCTAGTGAGTTTTGAAATGCTAGTGTTAATTAAGGAAATTGCCGAAACAACTGGCGTGCTTCTGAATTTGAATCTTTAGCTAGTTACTTATCCATACCAAAGGTGGGGGAATCGCATAATTATGTATCTTTTTGTTACAATAGAAAGTTTTATAAATAGAATATAAAGGATTAATCAAAAATATAAATTTAATTCGCGGATTCTTTGCCATGGGTTGAAAAGTATACTAGTGTTCAGAAAAAATGGACATCACTGAAAATGTGTTTTCATACATTGATTCGTAAACTGGTTATGCTTGAAAAATGGACGGTTTTTGTTCCGAATTTGAAATAGTGTAAACTATTGTTGAAGGCATGAATCGTTTGTATGCCTTGAAATGTTTTAAGAATTAAGTTCCTTTATCTGTATATGAGATAAAATGAGATATAGTGGTTGTGATTAATACCAAAGATCGAAAGGAGATTTCAGTCAGGTTAATTGAAATAAAAGGTTCTGTTTCGATGTTAAACAACGAGAGAAATCAAACAGTCTGACTATATTTAGCAGCTTATTTGGATCTAATGATATGAAAGACTAAATGCTGATGAAAATAGAAAGTCTTGTTAGCAAAAGATAACAAATGGAAAGGTAATGCTTGTATAGATTTAAATTCAGGGTCTCGAGAGCAGTTGCAAGTTATCCCTTTAGTCATGGCTGATAAGATAGCAGCAGTCCGTGTTTAACCGAGAGCAAAAATGTAGACTCTTTGTTTGGATGCGAGAAGTTAATTTAATCTACTTTTGAGAAAAATGTTGCCTGAACTTAAATCGAGATCAGCGAGTAAGCAAAATCAATGAAGAAGTTACTGCGAAATTAGCATTTCGAGGAGTCTTTTTTTGTGATCAGGTTTTAGATCTGAAAGCTGAAGTTCCTGGTGAAACCTGCTGTAGAGGAATTCCGAGTTGTCGATGGACTACCATGTGCTTAGGTATACCATTCGAATAGAAGATTAAAGGTTTCATTGACTTCTTTAGGGTCACGTTATTACTGAGTAATGGTAAGAAGAAAATAATTTTTAAAAGTGTTTCGGACTACAATGCCTTAAATCTGGCTGTTAGTGGTGGAATCTTGAAGAATGCAGGAAAACTGGCGAATAGTTCTCTTCCAGGTCTTGGAGCGTTCTGCAGAGAAGAAAAATCTTTACGAAAACGAGAAAGTTAAAACGGATCTAATGTGACGTCACAAAATAATAACTATGTTTCAGACAATTAGTTATTTTAGTGTAATAAGTTAATATCGTTTTGCATACATGTCAATTAGATGTCAATTTGTTTTTATAAGTCCAATATTGTAAATATTAGGAATGTTTGAAAGTCTAGGATTCACGGTTAACTATAAACGCTATCCGGCCACAAGCCTAATGTTTTGAGCAATGGAAAATTTTACATTTCTTGTAAAGAAATGAAATAAATAAAAATCAAGAAGTTTTATGATAGAGGGTTGGCAAGATGGCGGCTTACTAAAAGAAAGTTGCTGAAATCTCTTGTATATTATTTACAACATTCGCAAGTTATTTCGGCCTTCCCTTCAAGAAAATTTACTCAGCAGTGTTATAAAGTGTTGCAGTGTTTTATATAATAGTTTTACATCAGGAAAATTCAAAATTAACTGTGATAATAACATCAAATGCGACAGTGACAAGAGAGTTAAAAGTGACTGACAGCTATGGCGGACAGAAACCGTAGCAACCAATAAATAACTGACCTTAAAACAGCAATTATTAAGACTGTAAAACTGTATTATATTGTAAATATTATAATAAAACAGCAATTATTAAAATGAACGCGCAATGGATGGGTATAATTAGCCATTTCTGCGCAAGACTACAAAATACGAATACGAATAGTTTTATGATATAACAAGAGGAACTGAAGTAACTCATTAAATCGATGATTTTTGGTAAGAATACGAAGATAGACATTCCAGACATTCGAATTCATTATCCTAAGTACAAACACATGACAGAATATCGAGCAAGTTGGGAGGGTTTCTACTTCATATATGTCGATAGCAGTAAAAACGAAACATCAGTCTCTAATGAGGTATGGGATGAAGCTAAAAAAATATGCTCTCAAATATAAATTACACCCTTTCCTTAGCTCCTTCTACAGCGAGGCATTCGCAATTTCGAAGTGTTTGGGATATACATTACTTTTAAAAGCGAACAAAATTCTCATTCTTACAGATTCGCAATCAGTACTACAGTCCATAACCAGATCAAATCAAAAATCCTTCCGATCACACCCGCTCATCTATGATATCATAGAACTTTACTAGTTAAACGTAAGCATGAAGATAGAAGTCCAATTTTGTTGGATTAAAAGTCATAAGGGCATCCATCTTGATTACGTGGATTTCTTGGCGCTGAGCAGCCACAACCTCCCAATCGTTACTAAGTCAAACCTCTATTATTTAGATCTTTTACCGCGGTGCAAGAGAAAAATCAAGGAACAATGGTCAGACCACCTTACAGAAGAGATACAAACAGGCACCACTACTTTCCGGCATTTCTACAACAAATATTCGAAAAAACCCTGGTTCCAAAATATTAATGTCCCAAGACAGATAATACAAACAATCATAAGAGGCCGCTCCAATCACACACGCTTAAACGACCACTTAACCAGAATAAAAGTAAAAATAGAAGCAACATGCGAGTGTGAACATTAATCATCACAAACTTTCACCCATTTGTTAACAGAATGTCCGAAATTTTCTAATGAAAGAACATCTGTACTCAATGCTCTATACAGGACCAATATTTCTAAAACTATTTCATTTCAGTCTCTACTCTTTCAACCAACTACAACTCCTGCTTATCTAATATACAGCTTTTTCAGGAAAATTAAAAAACAAATTTAACTACCATTATTCACAACATTTAACCCCTTCACATAATTCTACCCAGTCTCTTCTCTCGCATAACACCCTACTGAAGCCTGGAAGGAAACAAGATACAAGGATTAAATTAAAATTGAAAAAAAGGAAAAAAGCAACCACAAGACAGAAAGGACTTAGGAAATTAGAATAAACAATGAAAAGATAGAAAAAAAAACGACTAATACTTCATACAGCTACTTCAGGACGACACTACTGGAATTAACAACTCTGAAAGGGAAACTCAGCACGAAGATCAAATTGATACCAAGATTCAGAAGAACGCCTTAACGAAAAAAATAAACAAATGGAAATAAACCAAGAAAGAGGAAACGGACACAATCTTCTGCCTCAACCAACCTCTTAAGAACATCAGAATAAGTAATAAGAACTTCCTAACCATAATCCTTCTCCTAACTCTACGAACTCTTTCCGCCACTTGTGAACACGCCTTTCAAGCGAAACGTCGCCTTCTACATGTTGAGGTCCTACATAAGTAACATTCACAAACTAATCACCAGAGGCATTAAGGAGTGACAGAGACTACATCTCTACTATAATCGACGTAGGAGTATAGCTATAAAACCAAATAAGGGTTTGCAGTAAAAATCAATCAATCAATACGAAGATAGTTAAGTAATTAAAAGATCAAGAAGTAAATATTTGTTTCTTAATATCTGATTGAGATATATTGAAGATTAGATAATCTTGGAATTAAGACATAATTTATAAAACAACAATGTCAACAGATTGACATTTTGAGAGATTGGTTCTCTAAATAAATATATGAAAGTAAAGAATTGATCACATTTATTAATATAAACATTTCTGGCTGGGTAACTTATATTACTCTATGTTTAAAAGTTTGGTAAAAGGGCCCTTCCAAAATTAACCGACAGTTCGATGTGGCGATGCAATGTGATCTAGGAAGGGGAATGAGAATTATTCCAGATTAAGATTACAGATTTGAGAGAAGATAGAGAGACCACTTGGAAATATTTAAGGAAACCTAGGAATTGAAAAGGTGGACTGAAGTCAGTTGAGTGCTGGAATCAGAAAGAGATCGATCCTATCTCAGGCGATAAGGGACTCCAAATATGAATATGAAGTGGTTGCTTAAGTAACAGAATGAACGGCATTGAGATAGGTCTATTTCAAAACATGAACACTTGACCATATATTGAAGCTGCATCCGAACATGTTCTTCGAGATATGGACGTGTTGTAGTACACAAAGTTCAATACTATATTTCCTTTTTTTCTCTCAAGTGTTTAAGGGTAATCTAAAGCAACGGTCTCCAACAAAAGATGGCAGCACTACCTCCGTATATATCTAATGTATTTTCACTGTCACACGAAATTTCCTTGCTGCTCCTACAAATTCAAGCCTAGAGAGTTCAAACTTTCAGGGAAGAAAGTTCATAACCAATTCAAGAGTATGACCGATGCTGATTTTTTATTTTCGTTTTCCTTCATTGTTGAAAGAGCTACATTGTTATAGGTCTCGATATTCACAACAACAATGAAGCGATTTCAACAATAAAGGAAAACGAAAAATAAAAAATCGGCATCGACCATGATCTTGCATTGGCTATGAACTTTCTTCCCTGAATGTTTGAACTCTCTAGGCTTGAATTTGTAGTAGCAGCAAGGAAATTTCGTGCAAATATAAAAATACATTAGACATATACGGAGGTAGTGCTGCCATCTTTTGTTGGATATCGTTGCTTTAGATTATTCTTAAACCAAATTAAAGAGAAGGAAAAGTTTCGTAAGAGAAAAGAAAGCATTGATGAAAGTTATTAAACTACGTGGAATAGCTACCTTGCCTTGGCCGTGCTTCGTGCTTGTTTAAGGTTGCCTCGCCACTGTTCGGTGTTGGCTTGCGACGAGAAAGGTTGTTCCTGCTCAGAACGTGGCTATTGCCTCGAAAAGCGAGGAATTCAGTTTTTAGAATGCGACAACTAGGGAATTTAGATGTTTCCTTCACATTTCTCTAAAAAAAATCTTAAATCGGGTAATCGTTATGCAGCTAAAGAAGAAGTTAATTATTGTAACGCAATTAAGTTACTTTGGGAGATAACGATGATATACAGGGAAGTGGGGGAATCGCGCCCAGTTGGGTAATGCCGCCCATCAAATTACCCAGAAAGTACGAATGTGGAATCAACACTTATAGTGTCATATCCTAGAGCTGTAAGCGGGTATTCAACAGGGAAACAAGGAAAGACATTCGCGCCCTTTCCGGTCTTTTATGAGAAGGAAAGTATTTTGAGCCACTGCGTTATAATTCGAATATGATCTTGTTGTCAAAGTAAGTATTAGTCATAGCTATTTTCTGTATTAAATATTGTTGTGGTTGGAACCTATTGATATCGAGAGAGTCAAATGTTTGTTAATTTCTTCTCACTTCTGAAAAGTGTAAGGTGAAAACGGTAATTTGTCATCACTATAAAAGAGGGATATTGCCGCCCACTGTGAGTGGCATTTCCCCGAGGCAGACGCCAATGCCTGACAATGAACACAAAGGTACTCTTTCCTTTTTGATTACTCTCGATAATATAAATAGTCATTACATTGAGCCAAAAGCAAGTTTGTTACACTTAGTGATTATTTAACATCCAATAATTACGCATCATGGAAGCTACTTGAAGTTTCAGCGTTAAAAGCACAATTACCACATTGTTGTACACACAACATTGCCTCTAATTCCTGTAATTGGCCTAAATAGCTAATTATACTTTTAAAATATTACCTTTTTATGTATCATGTGCAAGAATCGTAATTTCAACGTAATCCACTAACATCGGCGGCATTACCCGAACACAGATGTGCGATTCAAGAACGTGTACTGATTTCTGTGCATTGTTTTCAACAGATCTTCGTGGTATTTGTTAACTAGATTATGTTCTACAAATCCATGTTTAATTTATTACAAAAGGATAGGAAAGTACGGAGATATTAAAATGTTTTTCTTAGGTGGGCGTCAGTACCCCATTTTCCTGTAGAATTCAAATTCTGTCTGTGGAAAGTGATCAAAAATTTGGAAATATCCTTGGAAATATTCTTAAATTGGTGAAGGAAATGGAAGGAAAATACACAGTAATAGGTACTGGGTTGAAGTCCCTACCTGTTGCTCTTCATGGCCGCCATATTGAATATCGATTGTTTTAGATAAGAAGTTTGTTGCGTAATATGTCATTCTGGGTCAGAAATTCTAAAGGAATACGTTTATGAAGTCAGTTTTGCCGTAAATATATTATTGTAAAGATAAGGTGTGTGGCATTAGTTTCGGGTAATGATGCAATAGCCTGAAAGCAAATATTTCATTTTGAAATAACAAAGGAAATGCACACAAATTGTCATTGGGTTTTGTGCCCTATCGAGAGGGATTTGTATTCATTTGGGTTTCATTTCTTCTGTTCTTTCAAAACGAAATAGGTGTTTTCAGGCTATTGCATCATATTACCTCAAACTAGTGCCACACACCCGTTTACAATAATACATTTACATCAAAACGGACTTCACAAACGTATTGCTCGTGAAATTCTTGTCCAGAATGACGACCTCCTTATTTAAGAAAATCAATCGAGATTCAATATTGCAACTTCAAGATGACGACCATGAAGAACATACCCTCCAACAGGTAGGGGCTTAACCCAGTACCCATTACTGTGTATTTGAGTTTCATTTCTATCGTCAATTTAAGAACATATATATATATATATATTTTTATCAGTTTCCACAGACAAAATTTGAATTTTATATCATCGATATCTCCCGAAGTAAGTGCGCTCGAGTCACCAATGCATGTGCACATACCTTGCCGTTCTAATCATGGCGGAAAAAAATATATATAATTCTTTTCTTTGCCATGAAAGGTGATTTCTCGTAAAACGCATATTCTTAAAACCGCTTTATGGCTGAATCGCAATGGGTTTTCCTGCCTTTTTCGTTTTACGTCAATTATTCAAAATTCATTGCAGGTAAACAAAATTTAACTTTCACAGACCAAAGTACGTTTCGTCCTTCAACAACGGGTGTAATTAGTTTTAAAGAAATGCTACTAGTAACCTCAGGTTTGTGTGCAGAAACTTTTGGGACAGAATAATGTCCTAAAAGTGTCTGCACACAATCCTGAGTTTATTATTAATATTTTATGATAACTAATTGTACCCATTACTGAAGGATGAAACGAACTTTGGTCTGTGAAAGTTAAATTTTGTTTACCTACAATGAATTTTGAATAATTGACGTAAAACGAAAAAGGCGGGAAAACCCATTGCGATTCAGCCTTAAGTTGGTGATTTTTCGAGCTTTTGGATTGAAACTTTCTGAGTTATTATGTAACACTGGTTACGAGTGCAAACTTGTTTTTTTTTTTTAAAAAAA
>JAGDQP010012347.1:0-16143 GCA_022664845.1 Lepisma saccharinum
AGAGAAATGAAGGTTTACGATACATTTCCAAAATATTTTTAAACTCTTTATTCGGGAAGTGGGGGCAAAAAACTGACTTGCCAAAGACAAAAGTTGTCAATAATACGTTGGAATTTAATGAGATTGCCTATTCATCTCACTTGGAAATGCAAAATGTTGTCCTTGTGGGTGATAAGTTGGTTGTTTCATATCGCGATTTGGAAAACCAGAACACACCAAACAAATTCACAAATGTAGCAGTTGCTGCTTTCATTTCTTCTTGGGGCAGACTTAAATTATACGAAACATTAGATGCCGTTGGTATTGACAGACTGCTTTACTGTGATACTGATAGTGTTACCTATATTAGACGTCGAGATGAAACTCCTTTGCTTCCTATTGGTGATTATTTAGGACAGTTAAAAAATGAAATCAAACAAGGCTGGGAAATACGAACTTTTATTTCTCTTGGTCCCAAAAATTATGCGTACCGTGAGGTGGAGACAACTACAGGAAAAATTAATGAGGTAATTAAAATTCGTGGAATTACTCTTTCTCAACGAGCACGTAAACGAATAAACTTTGAGCATATGTATAATTTAGTTACAGAAAAATGTGACAGTCAAGTAATTTTTACTCCAACTCATATTTTACGAAAACCTGATTTTCGTGTCGTATGTAAACCGCAAACTAAACGACATGCTGTTGTGCAGCAGACGAAGCGTCGTCGATTAAATCCGTCTAGCACTGTAGACTACGGGACGTTACCTTATGGTTTTCGTTAAAGGGAAAACTTGGACTCTGTTCTAAATTTCCAACAGTAAGCTGTATAATACTATGTTACAATGACACGTATCCTGTAAGTTAGATGACCACATGGTCTACAAAAAAATGTAAATCAAAATATTCTTTCTTTGAGTTGATGTTTTATCATCTGCAATCATCAAAACAAAAAACTTCATCAACACTTTTTTGTGCACGTCATCAATCAAATTTGAACGGTTTAATACTTTCTAAGTAGATATGATTCCTGCAAGTCCTAACAATGTTCATCACAAAACTAATTTATTGTAACAACAAAAATTATTTTCTATGACTTGATATAGTTGCCTTCACTGTTTTTGCACAAGTAAAACTTTTTGTCTTGTACCTCGAATAAAATTCCTTTGTACTCCTTCATTGTTTTCCACCAAAACATTAATAAGAAAGTTCTACAGTTCCATTAAAACTTTTAGCCTAAAAGTTAGACAAGCACATTATACAAAAAAATATTTTAAACAAGTTGACTTTTATGTATCAGCAGCCTGCAATATGTTATATGACTTTACTTTTTTGTTGCAATGTGTCAAACAAATAAACTAATTTGGTACTCCTTCATTGTTTTCCACAAAAAAAACAACAACATTGTTTTCCGTTATTTTCAATTGTGTTATCTCAAAACAATGACTTGTATCCTAAAAGTTAGACGACACCAAAAAAAATACAAGTTGACTTTTATGTAGCAACAGACAGTACTATTTTACATGACTTCACTTTTATTTCTGCTGCAATGTAGTAGACATATATTTTGTATGATCTTGCAAGAAACAAAAAAAAAAGGTTTCATTATTTTATATGGTTTGAGTTGTTGAATCATTTGTTTCAGTTGTATGTAATTACAATATTTTGTATGACGTCACTTTCTTGTATCACTTGTGTTTAGTACTAAAACAATATTAATCAATCCCCTATGTGTAATAACAATATTTTCGTGTATCCGTTGGAACACTGTATATATTCTTGATTATGCACAATAAATAATTTCTTGTTCAATCAAACTGATGCTTTTTATTTCCATTCCTCACAAACAACATCCAAATGAACCGTGTAAGAAATCTTTTGTCCAAAGAATGACATACAGTTTGTCTATGTATTCTGTACTTGTAATCATTTCTTTATATGATTTCACAAATTTCTGAAGTATATGTTCGTTGTCTGAGTGCGTTTCTATAAATTTCTCGTAGATTTCATTGCATATAGGTGCATATGTTAAGGTTTCCACTACGTCCTGTTCCAAGGATTCCACCGACATGTGAATACAGTCGTGAGTTCCAGACTCAATGTGAATGTGGTCAAAGCAAGCAAGACAAATTAGCGGAACATTTGCTTTCCATTTTTGAATACTATACATTATGCAAGCAGGTTTAACTTCAAGAGTCGAGCATTCGCACAGGACCGCCATTGGAAAACTACATCCAAGAATCCTCGTTCAACGTCTTTATGTACTTTATTGACCAATCACAATAAAGAATACAACTTGTCCCTATCAATCTCATGACAAGTGTCTCGTACAATAAATACTGCAAGAGTTGCATCAAGATTCACTTCATGTCGTCATTACTCGCATTTCATAAGTACAATAACACATACAACTTGACAAATACAATATTTATTCGCTTAATCCCAATACTTGGGAACAAATGACGTTATTCCTAACTATATTACAAGCAAAGATGTTGCTGCATGTGATTTCTGTGGAACAGTCTTGTATCATATCTATAATGTTCTTACTTTTAATATTCTTCAGTTACTATTGTAAAAGTAATATTCAGTACTGTTGTGCCATAGGTGACTAAACGTTGTTGTAGCCTAGTGATACATCAATGCACAAGTATTTTAATTTCATATCCTTACTCAACGTGTTCCAACAATATCAAAGTCTGCTAAAGTACAAGATTATCTCTAGTGACCAAGATCTGTCTCTCATCAGCCTTCAACTGCACTTCATTTTTCAAAACGTAGCATGTTTCATTAACACAAATCGTATATTTCAAGTGAATTTGTACTTGCAGGATTAAAATGTTTACTTTCCATTTGCAGTTAGCTAATGGTAAAGTCACAACTGCTTTGAATTCTATTCTTAACCTATAGCACTGTGTTCATATCAACCTCGTTCGTGTTTGGGGGCTCACATCTTGTGCCACTTTACAATCTAGGAATACCTCCATATGCTACTTTAAACCTAATTCTGATGTCCTATTCTCTCTCATCTTATTCCCTTCTGTTGTATCCATATCACGAAGGAGAGGGTTAAACCATGTACAAAGGATCTACCTCTCTCATCATACTATTGTTCTGCCTATACGCGAACTTACTTGATCACGTATCTATGTCCAGTGTTCCTTTCTTCAATCGGATATATACGTAATATATTATGGCGAAGGCTAAGCTACACGCCAAGGATCTGTTTGAGACTCAGATCTACAATCTAAAATATAAATGACGCCTCCATATGCTACTTTTAAACCTAATTCTCATGTTCCCATTCTCTGTAACCATATTCACTTCTGTTGTATACATATCACGAAGAAGAGGGTTAAACCATCTGCGAAGGATCTGCCTCTCCCGTCATACTATTGTTCTGCCTATACACGAACTTACTTGATCACGTATCTATGTCCAGTGTTCCTTTCTTCAATCGAGTATATACATAATATATTATGGCGAAGGCTAAGCTACACGCCAAGGATCTGTTTGAAACTCAGATCTACAATCTAAAATACAAATGACGCATCCATATGCAACTTTTAAACCTAATTCTGATGTTCCCATTCTCTCTCATCTTATTCACTTCTGTTGTATACATATCACGAAGGAGGGGGTTAAACCATCTGCGAAGGATCTACCTTTCCCGTCATACTATTGTTCTGCCTATACCCGAACTTACTTGATTACCTATCTATGTCCACTGCTCCTTTCTTCAATCGGATATATACGTAATATATTATGGCGAAGGATAAGCTAGACGTCAAGGATCTGTCTCTTTGCGATTAACTCGACACGGTACATTTCATTACGTATTACCACATGTCATTTTACCATATGTGGTTTTCCTTTGACTAAAATGTTGCTGGGGGCCCCACCATTGCATTATCTGGGTCCTTACCTGCTCTTTTCATAGCTTAGTTCACTTTATTGGTTCGCTCCTCTGTGTATTTTTTTTTTTTAAAACTGACACTCTAAGCTTCATTTGTGGTAGTCTTGACATAAACTCTAATTGTTGAAACAAAATCTATATATTTTGTCCTTTCTAAGTGTTTGTTGTATCATTGTCTATTCATGGTTCTTCTGTCTTGAAAAGACAAAAAGAACTGACATGCAAAGATGGGTGTGATCTAACAAAACCAATTTATCTTTTATTCTCTTCGTTATGTTAATTCATCCTGTTTTATATGTGCATGTCAAGATATATATATACATACATACATACATAATGTATTATCCTTTCCATTTCCATCGCTGTCAGAGGGCTCCCTCATGAATTATTAAAACTCTCACGAATACCTTGGAATTACTACACTACCTGTGCTTCCTCTGGTGGGGGGAAAAAGAACTACAAAAAGAGAGAAAAAAAAGGTAACATTAAGATGGAAATGAATTGCAAAGTAATTATATATTAAACTGTTGTTTCTGGTTGGCGTGTTCTTTTCTTTTCTTTTTCTTTCTATCTGTTTTTTTGTTTGTGTGTGTAAAATAAGAAAATAGGCTGTGCAACAGATGAAGAAAAAGAGGTATTTTGCTTGTGTGACATATGCGTTTTAACAGTTTAAAAGAAATGTTTGACCGACTGGTGAGAATAGCTTGGTGTAGTAAGGAGTACATCGGCTCGATACCCACGCGAGTCACGGAAAATCAGTATTTTCACTGAATATAAGCAAATACAACTTTAATTTCCCGTATATACGTATTACATTATATGATTTGATTTACAGTAAATGTTCCTTGTGTAATTTAACATAATGGTATGGTATTTAACAATAAATACGGTAATATATTACTCTCATTAGTGTACAAAGCTGTTCACTGACATATATTACATTAATGAACTAACATCTGTATAGTAATTTAATAACTGAATTTTAACTGCTTATCCGCTATTAGTGCTGTGTTATTGATTGAACACAGGCAATAGGGTTGGAGAAACAGTAATTACAAGTATTTAATTAAGACTTGCAGTAAGATATAGTGCTTTCAGGGGACTATTCATTACATATAGGATGTAATTATGTCATTTTTATAGCAAAAAAGTACGTGGTTAGTTTAAAACACTAAATAATTGTCCATTATGCCCCCCCCCCAGCATATAGCAAAACAAAAGGTGTGTACTGTATATAGCTTACATTCAAAAGGTTAATCATCCATGTGAAGGAGTATCCTGAGAAGGTAGGCAATTTGCAATATTTCTATGGGTAAGTGTGCTCCTTAACTACTGTCCACCATCGCTGTGAAAGGCGTAAAGCCAAAATATACTTGCGAATTAAAATCTGCTCGGAGTTATGTTTCGCCGCATTTTCGTTCTGAGAGTCACGAAGAAGAGGCGAAATTAATTTATAAAGCAACGATAACTATACGAACGCATGCTGTAAGAATTAGAAGTGCCTTGTCAAATGAACAACATTGAAGAAATAAGTAGCTACCAGTGATGGCACGGGTCACTGATTTCGTGACCCGTGACCCGGTGACCCGTGACCCACCCAGACCCGGTGACCCGGAGTGACCCAACCAGAGTAGGTGGCTTGGCCATACCTGATGACCCGGTCTCCCACGCGAATTCGTCACCGGCAGAACCGACAATCTACCGTAACACATTGATAAGGTGATACCAACAGAGCTCCTTCGTAGCCTCAAAGAAAGCGGTTTCGTCTTTGCTTCGCGTGATTCTAGGTTTATAACAAATCGAACACTGGCTATAACTCTCCTTGACTGTCAAATTCCACTTGATGAAATGGCAGTTGATCTAACTTTACATTAGATAAAACAAAATATAAATCTCACTCCCCCACCCTACCCTTGCCCCAATCCTGAGTCCGCGCTAGTGGATATTTATACAACAACATATCTCACGATAGCGAAGAATCAGCTTTGAATGTTGCTTCCTTTTGAAAGAAATCGAACTTCGAATTATCGGCTGGACGATAACATACTTATGAAGGAAAGTGATTTAAAAAGGAAACAAAACGTCTTTCGTTCGAAATTTTTCATAGCAGACACGAGTTCAAAATCTTTTTGTCTGTGTGTACGTTTATGTGTTCTAACCACCAAACTATGCTCCGGTAAGTCTTCCTTCTCTTATAACATTTGAGAGAAGAAAAACTTGATACTATTCTTCACTATTACACCTCACCACCCTTCACACGATGTTTGTGGTGAGAAAGAAACAGAAAAGCTGGCGCTTGAGGTGCTACTACTGGACTCTTTCAGCCTGTTCGGATCACTGGGTTACCGGGTCTGAGTGGGTCACCGGGTGTCCGGGTCTGAGTGCGTCACCGGGTCACTCCGGATCTTAGTGGGTCACCGGGTCACTCCGGGTCTGAGTGGGTCACCGGGTCACACCGGGTCTGGGACGCCAGACCCGGGACCCGGACAAAAATCGTGACCCATGCCATCACTGGTAGCTACCATGTCGATGCAAATTGACTGCTTTTACATATTGCCTATCCCCTCGATATAAAAAAAAATGACATCTGCATTTACAAAAGGACCATGAAAGTGTAGTTGAAAGTCGAAAGGAACAAATACAGGGCGATTTCCGTGAATGTTTAGGTTTAGTTGTCGATCTACTGCAACAAAGAGAAAGAATAGTAATGATGGCAAAGGTCTAGAACATTTTTCGAACATTCTCGTGGATCTGCAGAAAATATGGATCGCTGCTTGTAAGTGTCCACAAAATATTGATCTACGAACATTTCATCATATCCTCCGCTGAGTTTCCTATTGGCCAACTTCCCGAGAAAACCCAAAAGCCAAGGAATAAAGACATCCGAAAGTATAGAGAACATTTTGCTAAACAAAAATCATTCAGAACACTAAACTAATCATAATATTTTCAAAATAGGTTACTGCTAAGAAAGAGACGTCCTAATACATGCTCCTGTTTTCCTACAAAAGTTCTTGCACTCTTAAATTTCAAACTACGCGCGGATAAAATGAGTATTTAAAAATAGTGTTAGTAGTGCAGAAGAAGCAGAAGTGAGTGGCATAGACTTTCACAGTTGTAATTAACAATAGCATTGTGTTAGGCTATGTGTTGCTTCATATTTAACAATACGTTCAACATTCCACAACATTGTTCCACTAACAACTTCTTTGTCACATAGCACAAACAGCATGGTTCTTTATAAATATCATCGTGATGATGATGAAGATAGCAATGATTATGAAGAAGAAAGTGATTTAGTCTTTTTCAAATTACCATTAACTATTAACCATTACCTGTTTCCTATTGCTTAACCTTGCCAACAGTGTTTGCTATTCACATACTAGGGCCTCCATTTTCTTTCCCCTATTATTATTACACTCCAGGCGATGTTTACATCAAATATTACTTCACAAGTACTTTCTTGAAGTAATTATTTGAAGCAGAATCTTATAATTTTAATGATTGCAATGTACTCCTTATATTCAATTTTCATCCAGAAAATTAACCCTCTTAGTACGCGTATGACTCAAAATAGGTCTACAGATATTTGACTAATTAACAGTTCAATTACATGTTAAATAGTACTTGATTGTTTTTGTTTGTATTACTGAAGACAAATGTCATAACATCAGACACTAAAAATGTGTACAATAGCCGCTCGTCTTCGAGGACACATGCATATATGACTGTGTATATTTTTCTCACCACACTTTGAAACATGTAACTTCAAACATTCCTGTTTTTTCTTTCAATTCTTTTTTTTTTTTTAACTAGTCATCTCAGATATGCGAGAATTACGAATGTTTTGGTTCATTCACCTTCGGTCTTTTCTCTTGCGCTTGTGAAGTAAGTCAAGGTCTTCTTCATCTTCTGGGCAGGGCGCTCGCATGTGGACTTCAAATTGTCATAAACTTCTCCTGTCTATTTCGTTGAGCAAGGTTGTATTATTTAATCAAGAAATTGTTCATTGGTTGATAAAGTGAAAGAAAACCTTCGTACCCAATTTTGTGGATAGATAAAGTTGAGGTGCAGTGAAGTTGAAATGTTAAAAATGGAAGTTTTTGGTAAGTTTTAAAGATATGAAACATTGAACAGTTGTTTCCTGTTTAATTGTTGTATTGTTTAAGAAAAATTTAAAAGTTGTTCTTTCCTCTTTAGATGTTCTATTGTTAATATAGTAACTGACGTGTGCAAAACTATATACAGCGTGTTTAAAAGCTACACCAACAAACTTACAGGAATGATAATTCACCAGAAGATAAAGTTACAGTGAATCGGCTGGAAATTCAGCAGCGTCTTGGAGTTACAGTCTGCCGAAAAGCGTGGCAAAATGAACTTTAGAGCTTTATATTTCTAGCACCACGAACGGTAGAGCTAATGTTGGTACTGTCACAAACTTTAAACCTTTGTATTTAAAAATGCATATTCCAAAATTGTGCCATGGGTGTGCAAGTGATTCCTAAAATGAGGTATAGGTGATTCCTGGAATTTTTCTGAAGTAGAGATAGGTCGAAATGAGCATGTATGAAACATTTTTGGTGTAGATAACCGAGCATCCAACCGGGCGATGGTACTTAAATCTCTTTGATAACAAATAAACAAAACGTTCAATGAAAGAATGGAAGTTCAACCACGCATTGAAAAAAGAAATTCGTTCGGCATATCGAATCTGGTTGAGATATCGACTTACCGCAAATGAATTACTGTTTCCTGATGGAAATCCGTCCCGTTCAGGCTCATTTCAACCCATCGTTACTTCAGAGAATTTCTGAGAATCTTTTGGACGCCCACTGGGGAATTATGGAATTTGTATTTTTGGGATAGTGCCGATTTAAAGTCTTTCAAGGTACCATGCCACATTAGCTCTACTGTTAAAGGTGTTAGAAGTTCGTTTTCCCAAGCTTTCGGCAGCCTGTAGCTCTGAAACGAGTCCGAACTTCTGAAACTGAAACTTTTTTTGTGTGTACCGTCCCTCTAAGTTTGTCGGTATAGTTTTAAAGTGTATTGTCATGTATTTATGTTTTATGTTGTTATGTGTTGTTCCAAAGAATGAACTATTTTAACAGACGAATATGTGAGGACAAAAGCCAGAAAGCAATGAAACGTTTTCTGACCAACATACTAAAACAGCGAGAGCAGAAATGAGAAACAAAAAGGAAGAATTAAATAGTTTCCTGGTTAACAGGGGAGGTTCTGGGTAATCATGGCGTCTGTCAGCCAGCGCTGACGAAATTATGAGTGAAATTTTCAACTAATCCACAGTTATTTGGACTCTACATCAAAATTTAATATTCGATAGTGACTTGAAATAACATCCTATATAGTTTTGAATGAAATTCATATAAATTGTAAAAAATCTGAAGTGATATTTACATCAGTTAAGAAGTGTTGTGGTAGTTATTGACGATGGAATGGATGGTGACCATGACGACTGAGTGTTTGACTCATTTATATATCAAATTCTATTATTAATTATTTTATTAAATACTATAGGCTATATTATCAATTACTTTAATAACAGTATATCGCTATGGTTCGACTAAATATAGTTAACCGCGATTAATTAAATTAAATCAATCAATTAAATCAACCTGATTAACAGGAAAGCAGGGTTTGGCAAGATGGCGGCGAACTAGAAGAAAGCTGCTGATATCTCCTGTGCATTTTTTACAATATTCCAAAGTTTTTTCGACCTTTCCTTCAAGAAAATTTACTCAGTAGTGTTATATTAAGTGTTGCAGTGTTTTATATAATAGTTTTACATCATGAAAATTCAAAATTAACAACATCAAATGTGACAGTGACAAGAGAGTGAAAAGTGACTGACAGCTATGGAGGACAGAAAACCATAGCAACCAATAAATAACTGACCTTAAAACATCAACTATTAAGACTGTTAGACCGCAAAACTGTATTATATTATAAATATTATTATAAAACAGCAATTAATAAAACGAAAGCGCAATGGATGGGCATAATTAGTCATTTCCGCGCTAGATTACAAAATACGAATACGAACAGGAAAGCAGAAAAAAAACTTAAGAGTTTTAAATTTTGATAGAATACCCAAGTTCTCGTAAAACATTTTGTAATTATTAACGTATCTGCAAGTTACTAATGTAAAATAATAATTTGCAAGTATAAATACTTAATGCAAGTTAATCATAAAGAATCATTTTATTATTTCTTGATGATACGTTAAATGTGTATGAGCTAGCCGTTTTAAGTAATTATCCCAGCAAACCAGGTGAAGGTGGGACGTCGATATTTGGTCGCCGAAGTTTAGAGCGACGTCGGAGGGCGGGTTACGCCTCTACGCCATCAAGTCGGGGGACCGACGGCGGCCCGGAAAATGGCCCGACGATCAAACCACTTATGGGTCGTGCCGACCTTTCCCCAACTATTTCCGGACTACTAGTTTGTCGGACCGTCGTCGGGGTCGGCATTTGGCTTGCTGGGTGGGAATCTACACTTAAATATTGTTGGTATTGAATTTCTTTCTGGATAGATATTTCTAGGGATAAACACTAGATACCGTTATGTATTGTCTGATATCTCGAAACAAGGTTCAACCCTTAACAGTACGAGCAGTTATGTATACTATATCATACAGAAAAGTAATTTCTGGTTTGATATAATTATTTTATCTGTTTTAAGAAAATGGTTACACTCAGCCTTCGTTGTTTAGTGACGAAGGTTGCTGACGTCATACCAGTCTAACGCGATACAGGTTCAAATCTGTCGTTTTAGCCATCCAAAAATATTTCAAACTTTTTAAATTTTACTTAGTTCGTGTCTAGTGCTTTGTTTAGATTACTAAGATTGTTACGATGGTAAATATCATGGTTGAAATAACTTACGTTTAGACTACGGAACTTAACTTGGTTATCGTGCTTGTACTGCCATCTTGTCAGTATTATGGAACTAAGAAAATGGTTACATGGTAGAGGTTTAAATTATAAAATAATGAACACAAATGAATTGATTATAGCATAACATTTTGTAGATTAATTCTGCCGTCATTCTTTTAAAATTTAAAAGTGATACGCACCACTAGGATGCTATATATTTTGATAAGGAAAGAAAGAAACTCATCAAGTGAGCTGCGCTTAACGGCCATTTTGCGTTTAGATAACTAACGTAAGAAGATAACAGTCGTAAGTTGACGCTTGTTAACTTGTTTACATTAATAAAATGATCTTGGTTAACGTTAATCATGGTAAGCTGTTAGTAATCTAACACTTCAAGAAAAGAAGGTAGAGATAAATTTATTTCAGATTTGAGTTCAGGTTTGAGTTGTTATTGTTTCCACGATAGGTGTCTGTTATAAAGCTATTCCTTTGTTTCAGAGAGTGAGGGGTTCATACGAATCCTCTGAGAAGAGCCATACAGCTGATTTTACATAAGCTGTTTTCCCACATATTCTTCGTCGTGGACATTTCCTTCAGCGTTCAGAAAACTTGTGGATTTCAGTTTTGTGGAAGTCTTTACTCAATTGTTTAAACCATCTCAGAACGGCGCTTTTTTCCGTTCCAAAAAAATCTAATCGGTTAATGGTCCAAACAGCTGGTAGTCACATGGAGACATATCAGGTCTGTACAAAGGGTGTGGTACAACATCTCATCCCAATTCTGTCAATGTTTCAATAGTCACTGTACCTGTATGTATCGTAGCGTTGTCTTGGAGAAGGCATACCCCGCAGTTGTTCTCCTCTGTTCTGTTTTATCGTGGATGTTAGTACGTGCGCTACCAGGGTTAATATTCAGTGCAGAGCTAAGATAACTCACACTAATCCTCTAATATGAGCTTATTTCACCCGCAAGATCATGCCGTTCTTAACAGCAGTTGTCAATCCTGCCTTATTCGTTCGTTGTCGATGCTTTTTGTCTGCGCTGGTTGAATACTTTACATCATTCTAACATGGATGAACGGGACAGACACGACTCACCAAACTATTCTTTAAGCCTCTGATGAATTTCTTTGCCACTCATATCTTTCTTGCAGAGAAATCTGGTAATTAGTCTGTGCTAAAAGGAAACCACACATATTAACTCGCCATTTCTCTTTTCACAATGCGGGAGTTGCTATAACAACGAAAATCAACAGAAGTGACGTTTTGGTATACTTTTTCCAAGTATTTATGACGGGTGACCTTGAAGAACTGCAACAAGGCAGCCAAAAAGAGGCACACATTTTTGGGCCATTGATTCTGTGAGTGGGGAAGTAGCAGACGGAGTACAGTTTTCTTGAAGCGGTAGAAGTGGTAAGTGTCGTGTCCGTGAAACATTATTGCCAAGTTTCACGCACATGAGAAAGAATGAGAATACAGTTGCGGTCTGTCACAGTGAGCTGAAACTGACGATCGTAGGTGTTGTAGCGTTTAATTCATGCTTGATCTTCATAACTCACGCAGATTCTGGGGGAAGCAGACGACAATTTTGTAACAGGAAAACACGAGCAAAAACGAAGTTCTCCGATTACATCTGGAGATATTCATTGGACATCGCTCGTAGGAAACTCACGAGGCCATAAGCATGTGGACAAATTATAGTGTGAGCTAGCAGTGTTTCCAAACACACAGTCACTAGAATCAAACTTGAATTGTCCTCGAATAATGACGCCTTTGCTTTTAAATTTAGATTAATTTCTGTCTTGAAAGTGTTGTCTCTTAGTTTTATATGTAGTTCTTTTAATTTGAGGTCCAACCCCACTCAATAAGTGAAAGGATGATAGTGTCCTCATACGAAGCAAAGAGTTACAAGTGAGATTTGGTATACAAGCTTAGATGTGAAATCTTGTCTCCTGACGAAAAAGAAAATGCTACTTTCTTTTTTTCTTCTCTGCACGATTCGAGTAGAAAAAGTATGAATATTTTTTCTTTGAGATTAATAAATATTTCTCACGATATTCTTCAGAAGTTTCTCACCCTGATTTCAGGTAAACATTGTGTCATATAATGAGACAACAATACATGGAGACTATTGACATGAAAACATACACAAAAAGAAAGGTAATACAAATGATACAAGAACATTAGTAGGATGTGGATGACTAATTCCGTTTGTATCCAAGGACTCCACGGTGGGAAAGTACTGGTGAGAATAATGTTCACAATAATGTGTGATAATTAACACATTGAAAGTGACAACAATCAATTTAAAGAATGTACAGGTTCGGATAAAACAAACTTGTCATACTCTGAATGGTCCAAATCCTCAAGAAGAACAACGATAGCCCAGAAGTGCACATATTGATTCCACGTTGATTACACCGTGTCCAACTTTTCGATGTTGTACTTGAAGTTCTGTTGACAATTCAACCTTACATAACCGTCATTGTCCACACCATCAACGTTGTATTTAAAGTTGTATTCAGGGTTAAACGTTTAGTGTTTCTTTCAGGAAAAATGTTCTGGGGGACATTCTGAATCTTTAGAGGGTGAAAGAGGAGTGAGGGCGTAACCCTCTAGAGGGAGCTACACACCTCAACGGGTAACAACTGGAGACCTCATAGTAGGGCAGAGGCATAACTACATTTTATGTTCCCCACTCAAGAGAATACCCAAGGTCAGAGGTCGATTCAGCCCATTGAGAGGATAAGGTGAAGCGTCGCCCCCCGCATTTCGGGGTTTTGCTTGCGTCATAGTAGTTACGCACGTGTAGTAAGGTTGTTGGGAATTCTAGAGTGGAAATCATGATTCCGGAATATGGAAAGTCGGAATCGAGACTTCACACTTTCGAACTCTCCTACCTCATAGCAGCGTCGCCACGCAAACAGCAGAGCATCATGCCGCTACGGCAGTAATATTATGTTATTTCATGAAAATTGTCAAAAGTGCCTTTCCTCTTTACGCTATTTTACTTAAAATAACTATTATTATTATTATTATTATTATTATTATTATTATTAAGAGTGCAATTGCTCGTTTTGTAAATCTATAGAATTTAATGAAATTCCAAGTGTTCGATTATTATCTGCTCAGAATTTCCCGTTTATCATACCAATTTCATTTCCGTACAAAATTTGGAAAAGCATAAAATCGAAAAAAAAAAGAGTGAAAATCAGTCTAGGGCGTAAGTTAGAATTAATTATAGCCCTAGCCTATTTTATGATTTTTGACCCTCAATCTGGTTCGTTTTGTTTTAGACGATACCGAAAATGATATTATAGATATTAATATTGTTTTTTTTTATTTATTAATAAATATTTATTTAAAGATGATATTCACTCAAGGTAAAGTCAAGGCATTAAGAAAGGTCAATAACTCACTGGTTTCTTACATAGTAAATTAATTACCGTGCCTCCTGAAGACCCTTTGGATTTTGTTGTCCTCCGAACACTATTGTCAGGATCTCATCGCAATATTCTGAAAAATTTCACGTCTGCATATTTTATCTTCAAAACTACTGAAAATTAGAGCAAAATGATTTTGCGAGTAATATCATATATCTGGAAAATGTAATGGCGTACAACAGAAAGTGTCAGAAATTGTTGGTCATCGGATTCCTTATATACCATGCCAAGATCATCGTACAAATACTGCAGTAGAGCATAGCTGTAACGCAAGCATGATTATAAACACACTGGAAGCACTGTATGTGTTCTTTACTTCCACTACAAAGAGATTTAAGCACCTACACAAGAAAATTGAAGAGGTTGAAAATGCTAATCAATTGAGGAATTTGTCTCAGACTCGATGGACACGAAAAGCTGAATCAAAAAAGGCTATTCGTGCATCTCTTGAGCTCATTTTTGATGTCTTGGAAGAGATTTCGAACGATCAATAAAAACATGAGGAACCTCCAACATCCTTACACCTCCAACAGGAGAAACCTTCGCACATGGTTTGTCCATCACAACCCCCCACATGTCATGAGTCAGGATCGAACCGTGCAGCCCGTAGAACATAGCAAGTTTTCCCTTCCCCTCCTTCAGTCGGCTTGTACTTGTGACGCTTTGCCTCGGTTTAAGTATACAAGTTTATGGCAACTCTGTTCACAGACAGGTAAAACGCAAGTAGAACTGCTATCTTAAAGCGAGATGGACTAGTGTCATAGTACAGAAACTTTCCCACGTAAAGCCATGAAAACTTTTTAGGTCATTGAACCAAAAAAAAATAAAACCTTGTTGTCTTATTGGCAAAATTAATCCTCGCCAAATGGAGAAAAACTTGCACAAAATTAAAGGCGGTTGGCTTTGGGTAAGAGATATCTTTCCTAATTGCTTAATCATTGTGTTACCCATTGTTTCCTGGACTGGAAAAGTATGTCATTTGTTGAATGCAACTTTTCCCTTTTCCCTAACCTTGTATTAATTCCTTGCAAACAGCGTAGCTAGTATTTACTTTTCTTTCTTTAACTTCTCTCTCTCTCTCTCTCTCTCTCTCTCTCTCTCTCTCTCTCTCTCTGTCTCCCTGTCTTTTGCTGTGTGTGTATATAAGTTTTACTATTAGCAGTGCTAATACTGATAACGTAGTGCAATAGCACACAAAAGACTGTGATAGTATATCACAGTATACTTCTTTGATCATTACTGCTCACTTAAGGGTGTCACGCACCTTGAGTCTTGCAGTGGGGTATGCTTAGGGCTACCAACTGTCGAGGATTGACCACGAATACGCTCTCCTGTTCAGGCAAAAATTAAACCATGTCTAGGACGTTGAGAATCCCGGAATTTGTATTTGACTATCAAATGTAAGTTAGTTTCTTACCTAAATAAGAATAAGAACATAATGTCAACGCCTTTCCCGCTATGACTTTAACTTGCTGTGATCTTGTTACTCCGTGTAGAGAGAATTTAAGAGTATCTCTGGACTACTCTTGTCTATGTTAAAGTCCATATGCATCCGCCAATCTCTCTGACAAGGATGGGAAAGCAACAATACTTTATATTTTGTCGAATAATGTTTATGCCAAGTTTGGCGCTCTTACGACTAACGTAATGGCACTCGTACGCCTAACGTAATGACACTCGTACCACTAACGTAATGACACTCGTACACCTAACGTAATGACACTCGTACACCTAACATAATAGCACTCGTACGCCTAATGTAATGTCACTCGTACGCCTAACATAATGACACTCGTACGCCTAACGTAATGGCACTCGTACACCGAACGTAATGGCACTCGTACGCCTAATGTAATGGTACTCGTACGCCTAACATAATGACACTCGTACGCCTAACATAATGACACTCGTAC
>JAGDQP010012347.1:16153-50568 GCA_022664845.1 Lepisma saccharinum
CGCCTAACATAATGACACTCGTACGCCTAACATAATGACACTCGTACACCTAACGTAATGACACTCGTACACCTAATGTAATGACACTCGTACATCTAACGTAATGGCACTCGTACGCCTAACGTAATGGCACTCGTACGACTAATGTATTGGAAACAATTTGCAAAATTGAAGTTTTAAGTACGTTGGCAATACCAAGTGAAATGCTTGAGGACGTACCGACAGTATTTTTCCATCGTGTTGAATTATACTTTTACCAGGTTTAGCATTACTACATCTAACGTAATGGCAGCAATTTGAAAAATTAAATTTTATAGAAAATAGGTTTGCAACACTGACAACTAAAATGTTTCGGGATGGAAATATCAACAGTATTTTTCGATTTTGTCGATTTTTTAAGCCATGTTTGGTGCAGGTAAGTCGAACAGAATGAAAGGAATTATGTGAGGCTCGTGCAAAAATACCCGGATACTGTACCAAAAGTAAACTTTGACATCCTTGCGAAATAAGGAAATGAAAAGCGTTTTTTTTCTACTCCAACAATCGCATTTTGATACAATTTTGACCAGTTAAATTACGTTTCAGGTTTTTGATGCAGAGGACTAAAATGAGCAAGCAGTTGTTTAAAGAAACAAACAAATTGTCTCTGTTTGAATGTACTATGATAAACCAGTGCGCAGATATTACATTTTCCGTAAACGTCTGCAAACTACAAAACCTGGCATGCACCGGAAAACAAAAATGACCACTATTAGTCAATCAGTTGAGCTAAAAATAAAAGAATAACCGTTATGAACTAACTATTCTTATATAAGGGATATAAATATTAAAAAACTAAAAACTTTTGAAAGAGGTCAAGCAACCAACCAAGTTGGACTACTTGAGATGGACTGACGGACCCTTAATTTTGGAAATTGTAATTTGACACTTCGTTCTATATGAAAACCCCAAATATTAAAAAAATATTATATGTGAAAGACATTTTCCGAAAAAAAAAAAATAATTTTCCTGGAATTTTCCCGTTTTCCGTTCTGAATTTTCCGGTGACCGGAAAATGAATTTTCCATTTTTCCGAAATATATGGCCTGGCCATTCGTATTTCGTTTTGACACACTGACTAGATTGATATACATACTGTATGAGTAGAGTGGCTGGTTCGTGACAGGCGTAAGCCAAAACACTGATACCACCATAAAATTTATTTTATCTTATCTTATCTTACCTTAGAGTGGCTGGAAATTATTCCCATTAATTCGTTACTGTCTTTCTCTAGTTTATCCCAAACATTGATTGAAGGGAAATGTTTTTTCTTGAATGTAATTATTATTTTTTTTCTCTAGGAAGGGCGCGTTGTATTCATTTCTTGAAGTTTCTTTAATCACTTCCGAAACATCAGTAATAAATTGTTTTCTAAACTAAAGGCAATACAGTTTCAAGTTAAATTTGTGTACTTTTGGGGACTATAGGAGGTCCTTTTAAGTGTAGTGTACTTTCATTCCTGTACAAGACTAGATTAAGATATTCATAATCTTTATTGGCGTCAGGGATTCCGCTAGGATTTTCAGTTTCAAAATAGTGGCGTAAAGTCAAAATTGGGAGAGTGTAAGTGGAATTGTGCATGATTTCTATCGATTTGTAGCTCTAAAAAGTTTGAAGTTGGGAGGGGGTGTTATTTTGAGGGTGATACTCCCACAGGGTGAGTCTGTCGGAATCACTGATTGTCGTTTTGCCGAAAACGGAAGGCTCTTAAAGAAATTTGAGTCCTCTCCCTATTTAGCACGTTCTTGCACTTTATTTTTTTTTTCATTTAATACTACCAAAACGTTGTATTTGTCGTCTTCCTCTTCCCTCTTTCCTTCAACAATATCTTTAATTTTGTTCTACGATATAATCTCTACGCAACCAATGTCCTAAACATTTTTTTCTTCTTATGTTCTCGAGAGGTGTTCTGCTTCAACACTACATCATTACGACCTTCCATGCCTAGTTTTTTTTTTCAGACAGGACAAAGTTGATGGGAGAGTCATTCTCGAACACCCTGTCGCGTATATAAAAATGAGTTTATCTGTCTGTTCGTTACCTATATAAATCTACACGTATCCATTGTTTTTCAGCAAATTTTATATACATGTGCAGTTGTGCATTAACCACTGAGGCAGATCGAGAAGGTAATCCAAATCACTGGAACTGTCACTGTTGCCAGCCAATTAAAACATTCAGTTTGCTTCCACACCGTTGGATGTATCTGCACCAAATTTCGCATAAAACGTTGCTCGAGACAATAGAAAATTACTGTGAGTGCCCCGTTCCCAAGCATTACAGTTATCAGTGTTGCCAACTTATTTTAAAGATTCAATATTTGCAATTGCTTCCATATGTCCAATTCCAAAGTCGACCTGGGTATTGAAATGTAACTTAAATATAGATAAATAGGCTAGTATTAAACTATTTTTACATGTAAACCGGAATTTTGGAGGTCCGCTCCCCCATTGTCCCCGGACCTACCCTTGAGTACTTCGATATTGCTCGATATCATTCCTGTTTTTCGGTAACATTCGGAATTTGTTTTCGGTTTTTCGATATTGTTCGCTATGTTGGTATCGTTCGGTATTTTAGTTTAACGATATTCCAGTACAGTTTGGTATATCGTTATTGTTTGGTATTTCGCCTTATCGGCATTTCGGTATCGTTCGGGTTTTCGATATATCGATATTGTCGGTATCCAAAACATATCGAAAATAGGTACTAAAAATCTCAATACCGAACACCCCTTACTGGCTTCGAAGAAGTTTAGTGTCTCTCCGGTAGATGTCACTGAATTCAATAGCTTATTTTCTGAAAGATCATGGTCAACTGGAATTCTGTGATTGGTTCAGCAGCTTAAATATGGAAGTTCGAACCAATGAGAAGCTTCAAATTTATCAGGATGCTTACGAAAATATACTATTGCTCTCAGATCCATCTACTGGTAAGGAACGAAACTTCTTCAAGGCAGGAAAGAAGTGCGTATGCATTTATGAGTGTAGGTTAATTCTCTGTTTAGAAGTCTGTATGTATTTGTTTTTTGTTTTTTTTCGTGGACAGTGTTCAAACATTTGTTCAGTCTTTCCGTCGGTCACTGGTCTGATATTTCTCTTCCCACCCAAAGTAGCACAAATGCTGAATAAATGGTTATTTAACATTTGTGATACTATATGGAATTACAGTAGTAGACCTAAAGGAACTCTTTCGACTGTATGGAATATTAGCTGCTTATATTAAGTAATCTAAATTGTCCCTAGATGTCGCATTGTGCTCTGTAGTTTAATGTAAATTTATTTGTAAGTATCTTTTTGTGGCTGTACTCGAACTAGCAACATTGATTCAAGCGAAAAGTTTTTCTTGGCTCTAATTAATGCTTTTATTTCTAGAAGGGACTGGTTGTGTTCATTATCTGAAGTTTCTTTAATTACTTTCGAAAGATTCAATAACAAATTGGTTGTATATTAACGTACTACAATGCCAAATTAAATTAGTGTACTGTTGTGTTGTAATATTTGTAAATGTAGTGTACTTTAAAATTGTGAGTACTGTCAACACAAGAAAACTAGATTAAGATATTCCATGATCTTTACTGATGTTCTATCGAAAACAGCAAGTTTAGTTCTCCTCAATGTTCAGAATCTTACACTTTAATATTTTTGTTAACGATCTTGATCACTCCTGCCACCTTGGTACGTATTTGCGTAGACATTACTTTAATCATCTTAATATATCTCAGAACACTGTATTGGCGTATATGGACATTTGTACGATTTCCTACAAAATCACTCATAAAAATTGCTTATTTTACAGCTTCTAGAAATATTTTGAATATGTTAGTATTGTCAAGCAGAGAAAATGTCTATCGGAGAGTATTTTATTTAAATAATGGATTAGGAATTATGAAGTGTGAATAAAACAAGCAGTTGGTTAAACGTACACTCTACTATCGTGAGGTAGAAGTATTTCATTAATTAAAGCTCCATGCAGAAAAATGCATTGTAACCGATATATTTAGTATTTCCGGAACTTTTAACACTTGTCACCATTAACTTGCTTTCTCGCCTTGTAGGGCCCAGGACTCACACTCTACAATATTGAGCACTCTGATTTAGTTTTTTTCCGTAGATACAGAATCTGCAATAAAAGATTAGGGTTACCATTTAAAAAATCATAGTTGGGCCCCCATGGGCCAGCCCATGGGATAGCTCTGATTTTCTTCAACTTTTTTGGCTTTCAGGTTTTAAAAAAAACGCGTTATAATCGAGATATTTAGCAGTTCTGGAACTTTAACAAGCACTGTATGAAGACCGCGTCCAAACTTTACCATTTTAATCAAAGGCCTTGGACTTCAAAATGGCAGCTAAGTTTTGTGTGGTAATCTCTTTGTGGCTCACCTACTTGTGTACGAAATTTGAAGTAGGGTTTCGAGGGGATCCAAGTGACCCTTCCCTTGTTAGATAATGACCTATTTAATTTATTTTTAGACAATGAATACTTTTTTCAACGATATTTACGGCATTGCTAGGAAGACTTTTTATTAGAAAATAGAAACTCTGTATCTTGAATTCTAAGCGGGAAGTTCTTAGATCGACACACCGGTTATAGGCCTATCATGTTTTTCTTTATTCACAACAGAAAAATGCTGGTATTTGATATAGGTTTAACAAAGGAAAATACAGTCGAGTCTCTGTAGTCCGACACCGCGCCAGTCCGACACGGATCTTTATAATACGACAAGGCTCGGTCCCATATGAGTCGCACTAGAGAGATTCTGCTTTACGTATTTTATCGATGTTTCATCTAACGCCCTGAGTTTGTAGTTTGAACAAGAGAGCAAAAAAACGTTAAGTTTAAACAAGATTCATTCTTATTTTGGTTGCATCATTTTATGGATACCTTGATCGATCATTATTTTGGTATATTAATATATCGATTTTGAGAAAAATAAAAATCAATATATGGAAATCAATAATGATATGCCGATATGAACGATATATCATTTCCAATGAGATTTCGATATGCACGATTTCCAAATTTATTTCGATATGATAGGTATTTGATGTTCGAACGATTTTTTTTTTAAATGAACAATGTGTACTTTTAATGTTTTAGATCTCAATATATCGATTGTGAATTTGAATTTATTTATGATTTTTAGGCATCTAAGGCGCTCTGGCAAGATAGAGTAGGAAAAAGGATACGGGAAGGAGTCTGTCAAAGCCTAATTGAAGGTACCATCCCTCTATTCACTTGGTGTAACTGTAAAAAACTAATACATCGATCGTTCTTGGATTCGCCAGTACTACTTTATGTGCGGTATGAAAATTCGAAACTTCTACTTGTGATTTAACTTACAGACTTTCCTTTTTAAAATAATATTTATCAGCCATTTTCTTCATCGCATGAAATAATAACTTTTGCTTTCTCGTTTCGTTTTCAGCCTCTTTTGGGACGGTAATAACGAATTACAAATTTGCTGGTATTTGAATACTTAAATGGATGTTGACACCTCTTTTTAAATAGACAATAAGTATTTTTTCCCCAAGGTCTCACAAGATTCTTCTCACAAAATTTCGTTCCCAGACTTGTAAATTGACGAGAAATAATTTTATAATCATTAACGCGTCAGGACTTGTGTGAAAGTTTCAGGTTATTTTCTCACGAAGTATCTATTCACAAAAAAATTCAAAAGAATAAAAAAATATTATCCTTTCATTTTCCTTAATGTAAACTGAAAGTCATTGTTAAGTGAAGATTTTGCCGTCATTTGATTTTTGTGTCATGTAGGTGGTGATTGTGTTTGAAGGTGTATTTTATACCTAATGAAAAAGTTGTGTTAACGAGTTTGTAAAGTGAAGATTTATTTATATCGAGGATTGCTGATCAGGTTAGTTACATAAACTATTTTTTCTTTTATTTGCTTATATCCAAGATGTCCGCCAAACCCATTGTTATATAAAATACAGAGCCTAAACCGCTGGGGCTACTGAAATGAAATTTGGCATGAAGGTACAATACTACTAGTAGCTTAGGAAAATATTACAAGAGGTTGAAAAAGTCGCCATCTTCAATCCAAAATGGCGGACCTTAAAAATCCATTTTCCACACTGGTTGAGCTAGAGACACGAAATTTGGCATAAAAGTGTATCATCAAGATTAGTTTAGGAAAATATTACAAACAGATGAAGTCGTCATCGTGGATCCAAAATGGCCGCCAAACTCATTGTTGTATAGAATACACACTCTAAGCCACTGGGGCTAGAAGCACCAAATTTGATATGAAGGTACATTATCATTAGTAGGTTACGAAAATATTACTAAAATGTTGAAAAAGTCGCCATCTTGGATCAAAAATGGCGGACCCAAAATACATTTTCCAGACCGTTTGAGCTAAAGATACGAAATTTGTCATGGAGGTGTATCACAAAGAGTACTTTATAAAAATATTACATTTTGAACAGTCGCCATCTTGGATTCAACATGGCCGCCTAAAAATCCATTTTCACACCCTTCGAGATAAATAAATGAAATGTAAATCACGGTATACAATCACGTGTAGGTCACGACAGTATAGAAAACGTTAAAAAAGGCGTAATCTTTAATCCAAAATGGCCTCCCAAAAACTCATTTTTCAAACCACTGAAGCTAGAGAAACGAAATGTGGTATGAAGCTGTACCATAACGAGTACGTTACAATGAATGAGGCAAACCTTCCATATGGGGGCACACTCCTCCCTGGAAGGGCAGGTCAACGCTATGATCGTGCATTACGTTAGGAAGTCTGGTTACGATAAAGGGGGCGTAGCCCCCCAAATCTACTGAAGTTGGGGGGCGCAAAGTGAGTTATAATTGTATAATTAAAAATAATCTTTTTATGTGGGTTGCATGAAAGTAAGTGAGTTGCAAGGAGTTTTTATTTTGGTCACCAGGGAGCAGAATCAGGGGCGTAACTACTATGGGGCGAAACCCCGCAATGAGGTGGGCCTTCAACCTAGCCTCTCAATAGGCCGAATCGACATCCGGCCTTGGGTATTCTTTTGCTGGGGGGCAGGCATAAAATGTAGTTACGCCTCTGAGCAGAATATATTAAAAGCATGAAAGTTGTACAGTTAGTTTTTAGCACTCGGTAAACACCACAGTTGGAATGAAAACGTTTGTAGACAAAGAGAAAAATGTAAAATTTCTTCCATAAAAAACATATTTAAATCTTGTTTAATAATAATCAACGCTTCTCAACTGTCTACGCTTTAAAATAAACATAAAGAAGTTTAGAGTATAAAATTTAGGGTAGATCCCTGACAGCGTTCTGAAATGCACTAAAGAAAGATTTTAGCCTTAATTTGCATGTTGGTTTGAGTATCGTCGGAAGAAAAGCTGAAGAAAGTAGTGAGCATTGAAGGTGGAATATGTCCATTTTTACAGAAGAGTGCAGATAGTACAGAAATACCATGGGAAATGTTATAGTGTCACCAGATTGAAAGCAACCATGTAAGTTGAAATCACTGAAATCCAATCTGAAGTCAGTTTCACTCTACCTGTTCTTGTTTAGGTGTCAGCGTGCTTTACATGCTGAATGCATATAATGTAAAAATACCATGAGAGGATGTTGTAGTCTCACCAAGATTGAAAGCGACAAGGTAAAATTGAAGTTTCTGAAGCCAAAATCTCAAGTCAATTTTTTCCATCCACTTTCGTTTAGGTGCGACTAGAAACAATTGAGTATTTGTAATGCAACATTATTATAAAGTTAAGGGAAGTTCTTTAACCTCAGTCACTAGATTCAAGATGGTGGGGTAAATTGATATCAGTACAAAAACCCTTTGGGGTAAAGGGAAGAATAATGCAAGAATTATACTCACAAATGAATTTATATCCATTTTGTGAGTGATTTTCTTTGTGTCACTATGGTGGAAGTGTTTACTTTGTAATAAAATTAAGATACTTAATATCCTCTCTTCCTCCATAGTGACACAAAGAAAATCACTCGCAAAATGGATATAACTTCTTTTGTGAGTGTATTCTTGCGTCACTCTTCCCTTTACCCCAAAGGGTTTTGTACTGATATCACTTATTTTGTAAGGTTGGCTATTAAAAAAATTGCACAAATGGTCGATTTTGGACCATGGTAGACTCCGTATCTCGAAAATGGTAACTCCTGTTTAACAAATAAGCATTTTTATCCCAAACCGGGTCCACGATTAATCCCCAAAACCTCCTGGTACCAACCATTTCGGGCTAAAGCAAAAAGACAGACAGAATGGCAGACACACTTTTCGACCATTTTTGAAAATTCTGTGATTAGCCTTAACTTTTGAAGCCCTTCACCGATTTTGACATGTGATATACGGTGATGTGACACACCGTTTGAAAGATAATGAAGCATAGATTACAATTTCGCAAGTTTCGGCCGCCTATATGGTCATTGCTATAATTACAAAAGTTTCTGAATCTTAGTATGGGAAAGAGCTTTCAAATGCAAGTTCAAACATCAAAATCGGGCTTATATTTGCAAGATCCGAAATTAACTGAATATATGTGAGTGCCGCTAACAGACTCGTTTGCCCGAGTTACGAACGGGCGGAAAGACAGACGGACAACGGACGGACATACTTCTTTCACATCTCCAAATCAACTTATACGTGTACCAAATTCCATTGAACTGAATTTATTTATGGCCTTTAGGCATCTAGAGCTCAGGTCGGGATAGCGGAGAAGAAAGAATGCTGGAAGGTGTCGGCCAGAGCTTAAATTGAAGGCTCTATTGCGGAATTTCGCTGATGTGACTGAGAAAAAAATACTGGAGAAGAACTCAGTCAGGATGGTCGGCCGCTTGGATTGAACCCAGGACCTCCTGTATGCTAAGCCAATGCTCTACCACTGAACTCATTTACTTGGAACTGATACCAAATGAATAAGCTTTTGATCATTTCTTGAGCATGTTTCAAATTTGCACTTTGTTTTGTACATAAAGCGGTAATCAATGAGCGATTTATACGTAACATAAAAGAAAACAAATGTCTTACAGAATCCGGGATAAAACGCAAAGCGTGTACCAGACAGGCAGCTATGACATAAGCCCATCATCACACTTGTCACCATGTAACTGTTCAAAATGGTCAACCTGTTGCCCGAGGAAACCCACCTCATCTTATGAAACATGCGATTTTTATGCTCATTTTTACCAGCACGTTGGTCTAGTGGTTTTCGTTGCTGACTGCTGATCGTGGAGTCCTGGGTTGGATTCCCGGCTCTGCCAAGGGACTTTTTCCAAAGCGATAGTGTCTGGATTGGTGTCCACACAGCATCATGAAGTAATTGGGGAGTTGTTGTGAATAAAATACGTTGGCGATCACAGTTGAGAGCTGACCAACACATTTGGTCTGATCAATTTCTTTTTCAGGGAGAGGCCTCATCCAGTAGTGGATTGAATATGGATGTGAATTATTATAATTATTTATGCATAGTTTCAGAAGGTGAGTGCAACAAGAACGGATTTAAGAGCCAAAAAGTATTTCCGAATTTTGTCTGTTCAAATTATGATTGAGATTCTGATTTCATCATAGAAATAAACAGAGTGTTCGTCTCTGTTTCCATTACTTCCATTTACGAAGGGCTTGATAACTTGGTTTTATGTATCCTGAAGTAGTAGAAAGATCTGACATTAAGCTTTTTGTATCAGCTGCAAATGTAAAACTAGGCTACTCGCTTATTTTGACACCAAATATTCTAGTCCAGGAATCTAGTTTGTTTCCGGATGGCTTTTTCTTTGTTTTAATGTTGCCCACGAGACGAAATGATACCTGACTTGGAGCAGACCCATATCTCCGAAGCGAGATAGCATTTTCACTAAACGAGACGAGGCAGCCCCAAGTCTCGTTTCACTTGTCTTGTCATGAGCAACACTGGACTTGTGATTTATGAATGAATCCATGCTAATAATAAACCTAATATAGGAAGAGTAGATTACCTGTTAGCAGTGATTCTAAAATCCTCGAGAACGTCCCGCAACTTTAACACTTTTACGGTCAAAAGTCAGTAGAAACCGAGGGAAAATCCACTTACACTCTTCCAATTTTAACTTTACAGCGCCCCAAACTGGAAATCATGGCGGAATTTATCTACAAATATTATTTTTTGGAGATAACGGTGTTAAATTTCAGGATAAAAATAAACAATATGAGGTCAAATATACTTGTAGTAAATATTCACGTGGCGGGAAAATATCCCTAGTACTGTAATTTACATTACATATAAGTAGAATTTATACTAGAATATGCGTCGCTAGATTCACTGAATTAGTTTGTTATTTGCAAAAGAATTATTACACATAAGTTGTTTACTTCAGGAAATTCAATACATTTTTGCAGACAACACTTCGACACTTCCTAATGTCAATATCGTTTTCCTTGGCCGTGTGTCTGTCTGGTGGAGATGGACCTGTAACATAAAGTCTAGCGCAAATAAGAAAAGAAAATAAGAATATGTTATTGTGTAAAATTTAACTACGTTATGTTGTAAAATATGTTACCATCTTGATAAACTTCTTATATAATAGCACAGGAACATTTACTAAATATAGCTCTTCTGCCATCTACTGGAAATTTGAATAAACAAAAATAAAATAAATTAGGCGTTTTTCGAAAAAAAAATTGAATGTATATGCTAATGAACTAATGCGCATGCAATAAAAACTATATATTTGTTGCCCTCCTATTTGGTGGGGAGAGAAGTTCTTACGGTGTTATGTCCGGAATGGACATAGTTTAAATGTCACCAAGTTTCAAATTATAACTCAGAAAATTACAGAGATTATTAACAAATGACCAGGCTGGGGTCAGTCGCTGACCCCCCACCCCCTCGCTCATTGGTATGCGGTTGTTAATCATCTTTATTTATTTTACATATAGCATAAGCTTGAAACAGACCCTGGATTTTTCAAGTAAAATATTGTCGCACCCTCACTTCCCATTTTTGCCCCTGGCGCTGTTGTTGCCCACGATTCAAGGTTTAATAGATAAATAAAAAACTAGTTACATAGCGAAGACAAGCATGAAAAACTAAGAACTGGTCGATATTGGATTAGACTGAAAATGGACGTTCGAATTTGACTGCTATGGTGTCTAACTTCAGATTTGGATCCAACACTATGGAAAGCACTGATATCCAGTCATGTGACGTGAAATTCAATGGTACCAGATCAATCTTGAATAAAGTTTTCGTAATACAAAACTCCCTAGTCGAAAATTTTGAGATGGAATATGCGCGTACAAAAGGATTGTTTTGTAAATAGTTTGTGGAAAAAAGTTTTTTTCCAGCCCTGAAAAAACGTTAGTCAGCATGGATGTTTGCTGTGGAAACATTCCCAGAACCTTTCGATTGTCAAGGCATCGTTCTACCAACTGAGCTACGACCGCTCCATACCAAGTCAAAGCCAGCAACCAGGGATTCCGCCAGGATTTTCAGTTTGGGGGGTGTAAACTCAAAGTTGGGAGGGTGTAAGTGGAGTTTGGCACGGTTTCTATTGATTCTTGACTGTAAAAAGTTTTAAGTTGGGGGTGCTCTCGAGGATTTTTAGGTGACACCTCTCACAGGGGTGCCCGCAACCCTTACCATTATACCATGAGGACTGGCCAGATGACAGCATTTAACTAATACTGACAACAGATGAGTCGTTAGGAGAAGTTACAAAATAATGGAAATGTGAAGACAATGTTGCAAATACAATTGTTTTGAGAAAAGAAAATCTGATCTTAAATTAGTGAATGATTTAATCAATATGTTTTTATAGCTGTGTGTGCCTGTAGGAAGGAGTGTATACTTATGTTCTTGAGAGACAGACAGAGAGAGATAGAAAAAAAGAAACAGATATACTTTCGTCTATAAAATTGATTATTTATAGAATCTGTGTTTGTTGACGAGAACAATGTCTCATTAGTGGATATAATAAGTAAACTCCTGGCAACCTTGTTGATAATGGAATTCCTGAAGGTCACATAATAATTTGCTGATAATATTGACAGAATTTCTTGTAAAAATATGTAAGAAAATGAAATCCTTACACCAGGAAGCAGCTATGTTAGGTGAATTGAACTTGGACAGTAGATTAATCGACATGATGAGTTATATTGATGAAACCTTCAAGGTTATAGCATACAGGATACCCGAGCAACCACCATGTCAAACTTTGATATCCTCCTTCTCTATTATGTCACAGCAACTTTGAATGTAATCATGCACACGCGCACGCATATCATCGGAAAGATGCTGGATCCCAGATAGCATGCCAGCTTGCAACAAGATTGTCAGTCATTTTTTTGAGCTTTTCACACTTGATATTGTGTTACCCATAAGGAATACATAGGGGAGAACACTCAAACACTTCTCCTTCAGCTCAGGCTTGACGGAGAGGAATGCTGTTTCGTGACGGTTCATCTACATGATATTCTGGAAATATGAAAAAAATAATGATAAAAATCGGGCCAGTAGAATGACCGAACGGACTGAACAAAGCACTTTTTAGCAAACTTTTTTAATATATAGATTTTCGAACACTCATTACTCACTCAAACCACTCATTCTGGTTTGTAGTTCTTCTGCACTTGAGGCAAACAGGATTATATATATATTCTAAGCTGTTCTAGAATTTTGTGAAACGTAAAGAAATGCAAAGGGGTTACATATGAAGAAGTTCTTTATAAGTACACGGAAAATAGTAAAGTTTCTGTAAAGTAAAAAGTAATCGTAAAAGAAATCCGACAGCATGGAATCGAACATTATCCAGGAAACAATCTCAGTCCGACGGCTATCCGCCAATGTCCGCTGGTGGCCCGACGGCGGACGCAGTCAATTGCTCATGAGAGAGATTTATCGCTTAAAAACTATAAATAGCGTTTATTCATTAAAGGCGGTACCTGTCATTCCAAATAAACATTAATTGACACACAAGATAGACATTCCATGAATCTATTTAGGGCCTCTATTGATCTCTTATTCTATTCGAAATTTGAAACTGGGTTTCGAGGTGATCTGAGTGCCTATACTGTAGAGATTTGTACTGTAATATCCAGAAAATCTGAAACGTAACATCTTTTCTTTCCTTGTCTTTTCAGCTTGCTACTTTCTTTGATGTGAGCAGTTTAAAATATCCAAGTGGCAAATGACATCCCTTCTACGGTAGGATAGCTTTAAATTTTCTTCCATCAGGAAGATGACAATGTCAGTTACAGAGAGCAGACAACACCTGGCTCAAGTGAATGGAGATGGAGGTGGATTGGGACACAAAATTAGGTAAGCAATCTACTCTTACAAGTAGCCAAAAAATCTATATTTTTCTTTTAGTCCAACATTTTATTATTAGACCCCTTTCACAGTCATGCCGAGCTCCGCAGCTCCGTGACCAGATGATCCGGAGTGCAAAGCAGAGGTTTTAATTATTTCGTTGCGTTTCAACAGTGCTTTTTTTAGTAGAGAACGACCAGAGGTGTTACTTCCAGAGAACGAAAAGTACGACGCCTAAAATTCGCAGTTCATCATAGTTAATAGATCGGGTTAATCGTGTCCAACTTCGGACCGGGTTCTTGTTCGTGTCAGGGATTTGAGCTCTGATAAATACGTCTATCATATATGTACGATATATATAGCTCGGCAACGCCCTAGCCGAGCTGGTCTACCGGTGCCCGTAAGATCATCGAAGTCAAGCAGCTCTGGGTCTGGTCAGTGCTTGGACGGGTGACCGTTGCAGTACTCCAGATGGTGTTGCCTGTGCGGCGTCCACCCAGTATCGTGAGGCCAATTGGTTAGAGCTACCTGAATAAAGAGGTAGCGATCACAGTTGAGAGCTTCGGCTCTCCTCTCCCAGGACCTCTAGTACAAACTTCGGAAGATTAATCCTCATATCAAAACAAGAAAAAAGTTCATATAAACACGCGGCCTATCATGCGTAGTTTCGGCGCTAGAGGACCCCAAAGACGTCCAAAACTGTATTTTAAGGCGATTTATTTCGAATACTAATAGCTGCAGAGCTGGCGGCTCGTCGTTTCGTCAAAGAAAAAAGACTTGCTCGTTCAGAAAATGCACATGTCAGAAATGACGGGAAAGTGCGCGAGGGATTCCCCGATTACAGTGGGGGATTCTCCAAGCATTGCACAGCGATTGTGGGTCGAACAGAGCAAGTAGACGATGACTTCCTATCAGAGGACAACACCACGTTGATTCCAAGGTGATACATCAAACGGATACAAGATGGGAAAGAAATAAAGAATGTTTTGTGTGGTTGCATAATTTCACTCGGGAATCCCTCTCGCATTTTCCCATCACTTCTGACATGTGAATTTGCTGAACGAGCAAGTCTGACTTCTTTGATGAAACAATGGGCCGCAAGCTCTACAGCTATTAGTAAAATAAAACACCTTGCAATAGTTTCGGGGGTCCTCTAGCGCCGAAACTACGCACGATAGGGAGCGTGTTCATATGAACATTTTTTCTTGTTTTGATATGAGGATTCATCTCCCGAAGTTTGTATACCAGGAGTGGATAGCAAATGACTGCATATATGTTTATGTGTGTGTGTAAACTTCCGATTTTTTACTCACCAATCTTTCGATATCTGTTTTTCGCGTATGGCAACACTGCACTGTCCACTTCCAAAGAGCAAAAAATTTAAAGAGAAACTGGTTGATGGATAGCGAAGACCCGCATGAGTGTGAAAGCTCCCATAAGAGCAATGGAATTAACTCCGCATTCGGAGTGCGGAGTTCCCTATGACTGTGAAAGGGATCTTATATCTGAAATTCCCAGAATACTAGTGTAGTGACTCAAATTATCAAGTTGTTTTACAGGAGAATCAAAAAAATGATTTTACATATATTTTCTTTGGAAACTATAACTTTCTTAATGTATGTCGTACTGTCATATACACTGTGTAGAAAATAGTTCTCGTACGCACATAAAACTTTAAGGTTTCAAGGTAAGTTTCCATAACTATCAATTTTGTTCACAATTTTATTCCATGCAATTCTTCCACAAGTCTTACGATCGCTACTCGCGACTTCGTCAGAAGCCTTGTGAATCAGTTTTGATGTTTGATTTTTGTTTGGCAAATTTAATATAATTTATAATTGTCTTCTTTGTTCAAAGTTTTGTTCATAATTAATGATTTTTCTAATTGTTTGTAAATTATTGTTGTCTATGTATCATCTTTGTTTCTCGAATATAAATGTGTTCTGCACAAATACTCCAATGTGGTACTAGCTTCTACAAACGTTAAAGTAAATATATGCTGTGACTCGACAGTAATTTTGTTCATACAACGTTTTCTGAGAAATCATTTAGTTTCCAGAACAGTACAAAAATGGTTCTTTGAAAAAATAGTTCCCAAAAGCTACAATAAGTAAAACATTTAAAAAACGAGAAATCTTCTTACAACCTAAAGTGGAATACTATACTTGTAATTATGCATGCAAGCACTAGTGTCATTTCTCTAAACTAAAGAAAAAAAAAGTGTAAATAGAAAAAAAAGGTAAGCTCTGATTCATTGTAATTCCAAAACACGAGATGTGGAAACGCTTTGGTAAAATATGTTTTCTATGAACCATTATAGTAGCTTTGCAAGGCACTGTTAGGTGAAATCCACAAACATCCACACATGTGGCGGGATTCGAACCCATGGCTTTCGAATCGCTGGCCTAACTCCTCGGAACGAAATCTGGAGAAAATGTAGATTTTATCTTAAAAACCGCTCTCTAGTTATCGCAGCCAAATGTGACAGATAAAAACTGGTTATTTTGCATCTTTACCAACACAGTTTTCATGTAACCAAACATGACACTTTGTACATGCAACCCACTTTTCACCCTTGTGGTCTTGGAAGTAAAGTCCTTCACTAATGGCACACTATCGTAATGAGCGATAGATTCGGTACTTCGTGATGCGTCACTACGGGGGCTACTTCTTTGCTGTTGCCACTTGATAAATAAAGTGTTTGTACGAGTTTTTCTTTTGTCTCTTTTGAAATCCGTCTCGCACTGTTAGGTATAACAATATAATAATTGTCAGATAGCAAAAATATATTGCGCGGTTATCACTGAGTTATAGCTTGTTCTTTGCTCTTCCAAATTCTTTCTTGTTATACAATCCATCATATTAAACTTGAGGATTGGTGTCAAATTTTCTCTCATATGCGAGATTTGGATCCGTCAGGTGAGCGAAATTAGGGATTCCTTCACACAATAAAATATGACTAATCCCACGCTAAAACGAACCTAATTCCGATCACACCAAACTTGCTTATCGTTACCACCATAAAAACTTACAGTTCTCTAAAACTCTCTTGCAATGTGAGAACCAGTGGAAAATTTCCGCAAGGAAAGGACGAAATTAGGGTACTAGACGAAATTAGTGTGGACGAAATTAGGATACTAGACGAAACTTTGGTTATTTTTCTCTAATTGAAGTAATAGTGCATGGACAAAACTCTGTGATTCTACACTCAAAATGCTGGGGTACCAGGGACAATACGAGTATTGTTAAGCGATTTTGCAAGAATTATCGTTGTCGTAACGTAAAATATGGCCATATTTACGATGTGTGACGTGTCAGCAGTTACAATAAATATTGATTCAGCATTGTTAATTGAGTACTGTTAAATTTACCCCATTTTTAACTATGCTATTAACAATACGGATTTGTTAGGACGGATAAACATATTGTTGATCGTGCGCATGCGTAGACGGTTACCATACTTCGTGTTACGTGATGGACAAAGAAAATGATGGCGCCATATTTATCGCCACAACAACATAAAAAATGGAAAGTTACTGCTAGCGCACGGACCTTTATGAGGAGTTCGTGATGATAATTTTGATGATGCAGTTGATGATCAAAATAATAACATTAATATTTAAACATGTGAATATACATATGTACGCATGTTTATGTTACGCGTTTGCAACTGTTTATTTTCTGTTGATATGTTTATGGTCAACAGATGGCAGCACCGTTTTTACAAGGAAGCTCGTAGACACTAGAGATTTATTTGTACAATCGGGTTACACTTTGCCGAAAGGATTATTGTTTTTATATACAGACATATGATTAAGGAAATTGCTTAAAGTATTTTGGAAACAATGGCACATGAATATCTATTCTCGTATATATAATTGTGAGACTTTGTTAGAGGTAGAAGACGAGCGATTCGCCTAACACCGACACCAATATCCACAGTTGCAAAGCCGGTGTGAAACAAAAGTTCATAGACCATACAGGGTTAACTCTACCACATACCCAGAGCTACCAGACCATGCAGCAATACAACAACAGGTGCCATCATAGCCTCTTCCTCGCTGACGTCATACATCAATATCACCGTACTTGACTCCATAGGAAGGGATCACGACCCAGTCAAGGTCGACCTAAAGGTACAAAACCGCCAAATTGCCAAACCAATTAGCTGTCGTACAATATTTAATGATGCTAAGGCAAACTGGGGAAAATATCAGTGTGACCTCGAACAGTATGTAGATCAAATAACAGCACCACAGGATCTGAATACCATAGACCATACTATCACAAAACTCATTACAGCCATACAACGAAGCAGCAAAGACAATATACCTAGTACAACCATAAATTTATTTAAACCAAAACTACCTCCACAATATCTACATATCATACAACTTTCTCGAAATGTATATCGAGAATACATACGCTCCAGGTCGATTGAAGCATTGCGTCTTCATCGACAATATCTACGCATGGTTCAAAACTATATCCGGGTATACAAGCAACGTTCATGGGTCAATTCTACCAACCATCTGGCGGAAGAGAGAGATCCTTCAAAATTCTGGCGGCATTTCAACAGACTGATTGGGAAATCCAGCACTCTTACATTCCAATTTTGACTGAGAACTCAGCCCCAAATACTGATACAGAGAAAGCAAATATTTTCGCTGACAGCTTACAGACTATATTCATACCTGAGGCATCCGGTCCAACTACAAGACTTACACGCGACATTGAGAAAAAGACCGACTCACATCACAACCACCTAACAATCAGTGACTACCATACTCTAAACAACAACCATCCATTAACAGCTCCGATCACAGCTGAAGATATCATAGAAGTTACAAACCACAAGAAAAATACCGCACCAGGATTCGATAACATAACATACAGGCATATAAAAGAGGCACTAATCATATTACTCCAGCTACTGGCTACCCATCTACAACTTCATACTTCGCACGGGATACTATCCGGTTGAATGGAAGGTATCAAAAGTACCAATGTTTCCAAAACACGGCAAAGATAAGACCGACGCAAAATCATACAGACCGATCCAACTTACCTCTACACTAAGCAAGATATTGGAACGTATTCTTGTTCGCAGGCTCCATATCCACCTTAGAAACCATGATCTACTATGGCTTCCGACCCAACCATAGTATTACCGATAACCTACTGCGTCTAGCCACAATCATAACAAATCATTACAATACCAACAAACCATCCTGCCTGTTACTCTTTGACCTAGAAAAGGCCTTTGATCGTGTCTGGCACTCTGGTCTTATATACAAACTCTACAACTTCCAACTCCCAATAGCTTATGTACGTCTCATTTACCACTTCCTCAAAAACTGCATGGCATACGTAAATATAAACAACAGCCTCTCACATGCAATTTTTCCAAACATTGCCAAACATTGGAGTACCACAAGGATCTGCTCTCTCACCGCTGTTATCCATCGTATATGTAACTGACATGCCAACACCGTCGTATTCAGTACACACCTTCACTTTCGCAGATGACACAGCCTTTCTCCCCTGCGGAAGAAACGTACAACATATCAACAGCCTACTCCAACCAGCAATAGACAAATTTCACATGTGGTGTACAAAATGGCGCCTTACCATCAATGCACTAAAGATACAGGCACTGGTAGTACAGCAACCGGAAATACGAACAAAACTTCGTTGTAACCCAAATGCGCTCAACCTACATGTTAATAACACACCCATAGGACCAGCAGCATCTGCGAAGTACCTAGGAGTTATTTTCGATACTAAATTGAACTGGACACCACACCTCAATCAACTCAGTACAACAGCCAAAAACAGACTAACACTACTGAAACGACTAGCAGGCACTCTTGGGGACTCAAAGCCGACACAATCATACACACCTATAAAATGTTTCTACGATCCTGTTTCGTATACGGCAATATCGCCTGAATCGCAGCCGGCAACCGCTTCTATAAAATGCTCCGTATATTGGAACGACACGCACTACGTATTGAATATCGTATCAAGCTTCGGAGCCCGACTCAGTTTCTATACGATCGAATTACCTTCTCTGAAATACTGAAGCACTTGGAAAAACTTCGACTGAACTACATCACAAAACGCTGGACAAAAGCCCATCCCACACTTCTGGACACAATACATGTCGAAACCCAACAAGACATAGCTCCTAGATATCACCACTCACCACTGCAGCACTTACTGGAACTGTACCGTCTAGCCAATAACGAGGACCCAACACTGAATCTCCTAGTCATTAATCATATCCACTACCAGCTCATTCCGCAGATATCTACCCAACTTACGCCAATTAAAGCTTCTATATTTTAGACAAATTACTACAAAGATAAACTGTTGTAAAACGTATAATACCAATAGATTAAGCTCTACATTTTGTTTTGATTTATTGTATAAATTCAACAATAAAGTATTGTTAGTGTATGGTAAGCTGTTGAGAACAACCAAACAAATACTGTTAAATTAACGAAACAGGCTTAACAATAAATGTTTTGTAAATGCAACCATAAAAATACTGGTTGCAAAATAACCACATTTTATGGTCCCGTTGACCATAATATCGTTATATCTACTACATATGTTTTTAGAGTGTACTATTGAAATACATTTTCTATAGTTTTTGTTTTGTTCATTTTCAGATTTTCTACGAAAACGAAATTGGAGAAGACCTTCACATATATTGTCGGAGTACTTCTGCTTATAGTAGTTATATTAGCAATAATATTAGGAACATATGTTTCATACTGTAAGTATTAATACAAGTACTTATAAAGTGTACCTTATAAACAGAGAGTCGGGGTTCAACAAAGGGAGAGTATGAATAATTGTAATTGACATATTCTTCACAATGGAGTTATATTGTCAAAGAATTATATTTACTGTATTTCACGAAATTCCCATCTAAAGCTCAGCAATACAAGGGTTATTTCTTGTTTCCTCAAAAAAAATTTTAGATCGCAGAGTACCAACCTGTTTTTAGTGAACATTCACTGCAATAATACTCAAACTGGACAAAACGGTTCTTACAAGCATACTGAGTAAAGATTTTATTATACTAAATTAGTTGTTTTTTGTCTAATTTAATTTTAATTTACGACATGTTGATTATTATTTTTTTACAAATCGGAACAGCTTATTTTAAAATTAAATAAGAATACATAATTTGTAAGAAAAATCATTAGTCCGTTCCCACTCGAGATTTAAAAAAGTTTCCTCCCCACGCAGGGCGGGAATGACCATTGAGCCAAACGTAAAGATACTGAAGTGTTCGCTTAGTAAAACGCTCGTTTTGGAATGTTGTGTGGAAAAACAAATTTCTCACGAAAATATTTGAATGATCTGAAATCCTTTACAAAAACATCCTTTACAAAAATACATATTCCAAAGTTGTGCAAGCTCGCTGTGGCTCAGTGGTGCAGCGCTCCCGTCAAATGCTTGAGGATCACGGTTCGATGCCAGCAAATGTAATGTGGTATTTGTGGTGGACAAACACCGTGTGCGTGGGTTTTCTCCGAGTTCTCCCGTTTCTCCCAATTTCTTTATACCATCAATTCACCCATCATCATCCATCCGATCTGAGCCAAAGTTGCCTAAGGTCCTTAAACATTTAGTTCAAATTCAAAATTGTACATGGGTACGCAAAAGGTCAAAGGAAGTAGGGGGGTTCCAAAAATTCTTTGAAGGTATGGTGGGTCGAATTAAGCGTGGATTGAACAGCTTTCCAACAAACAAGGGTTGTAGGACAATTAGCCACAAAAAATCATCAACCTGGACAATTAGCCACCGTCTGATATGCAAAGGAGGACAATTAGCCATCACGTTTCATTTACCGTATGTATCGTAATAAGTAACACATTTTTTCTGTATCATTTACCATACATACCTCACCTCATTGTTAAGAATAGTAAAGCTGCAATTCACGGAGTAAGTGTAGCAATCAAATTGAATACCACAAGAAATGTTCAATCTATTTATAAGCACAAACCTATGTGAAACCCAGTATGTTACCACTTTTATTTACCCATAACAATTTTGTTTCAGTACGATATAATTTTAACAATACAATACTGAACGTATGATTTTCAAAATTAAGAATATGATATAACATTGACAGTATGCAATGATTCGATACAAACATTTTACATCCGAATATAATTGTCTTAACAAAAGTAATGACTATATACACTCATAAATACAAAACCCTGATACGAACATTTTACAAGCGGATACTGTGACCAACACTACGGAGATATCTTTCTAGGGAAAATTCACCGGTTGAAAATTTGCGACGCAAGATTATGTAAGCGATTCTGCAAAGCTTTGTGAATGGTCTTAACTCTTTTTTTGTCGGTAGATTTTATCTACGCTCTTGAAGGATTGCAGTCGCTACTATATAGAGTTTCATCTTTCTGAAGTCCCGAAAGTGCCTTCCAGAAAGATGGATGTCGATTTCCGACCAAATCTACAAATTTTCGGTTCCATACTTCTGTTAAATTATTTGTTCTTTCCCCTCTGCTTCACTTAACGTTGTTTCAAATACAGACCAAATTTTGGGAGGAAAGAGCGGTGGGATACGTCGAAGTTTAACTGTTGCAATACCCTGGTCGTTGCACGGGCCTCTTACTTTTCGGTAACTCCCAAATACATATCTTGTCGAAGAACTCAAGGAACTCAACTAGTTCGTTTGGTACGTTTTCCTTTAGATAATCCATCCCTTCCATAACAATGTGAGGAGGAAGAAAAGCAAGACCATAATCATGGCACGCAAATGACGAAAATCTTCATTCTCACGATAGTTTCTGCTGAGGCCAAGTTCCTGTATTTTTCTCCACGAACTTTGTGTCAAATGAAAGAAAACCCCTCGAAGTTGCACTTGTGGACCAAGAATTGTGGACAGTGCTTGTTGTGGTGCAATCTCAAAATCAGTTCTCCGAGTCTTTGGATCTGGAAACAAAGCCATGTTATCACATTTTTGTATCACAGCATTAAGCATTTCCTCGTATGATTTCTGGGTCTTGTTAGGCAGAAAACTATAAACACAAGTAACTGCACTATCTCCCAAAGGAACTCTGATAACGTATATTTGAGCAAACAAGCTTGGACACATGGAAAAATTGCCGTCCATGTAGCAAGTGGTAGCCGCTGCTAACAATTGAAGTTGACGCTCTGATCCAAAACACAATATTCGGTCACTTTTCCCTTCTCCACCGTCGTAAAACAAAAACTGTGAAGGATTCTCTCAAAGTAGTTACCTTCCTTTCATTTTTCAAGCCAATCCCTTTTCTTCACTTTTACGCAAGGCCAGGTGATGGATCAATGGCACGATAGTGGTGGCTAATTGTTTGGGTTGATGAATTTTGGTGGGTAATTGACCATACCTCCTACAAACAAGTACAAATAATAATTCGTTTCTTTTAACTCGATATCTCAAACAGATTTGTTTTGCGGGACAGTTTTTTTAAAATTAGGTGCGTGGTTGCATAAAACCAGGCGGTAAGGATTATACATTGGAACAAACGTTAGCAGTGAGAGAGACTGTCATTGCCTGGTTGAATAGCGCTGATTACATTTACCATCTTTCCTCTTGCATAAACTTGTCTTATTCGTGCTTATTTCGACCCACTTTTACTTTTAAAAAAATCTCTGGGAATCACCTACTTTCTTTGCAGAATCCCTTGTTCACCTGTTGCACAGTTTTCAAGTATACATTTTTGGATACAGCGGCTTTCAGGTCTTTGAATTTAGCATGCCACCTCATCTCTACTCGTTTTGATATTAGAAATATGAAGCTTTTAAGTTCATTTTCCAATGTTTGCTGCAGCCTATAGCTACGAAACGCTGTAGAATTTCCACTCCTACAACTAACAAGGAAACATAGTGATGGGGCAGAAAAAAATTGATTTTTCCCCCTGCGTCATGATTGGAATGTCAAAATATGTGCGCATGCAAATTTTAGCAACCAGAGCGCTATTGGTTTGGGAGATATTGATGACACAATAGTCAGATGCTTATCTTTTTTGGTAAGCTTTATTTTATTTGGGCTAGTTTAGTAACTTTTGACCTTGGCCTGTCACGATTAGACCCTTTACACCTTGTTAAAAGCCACAAACATCGATGCCCCTGCCGGGACTCGAACCCGGGACCTTCGAGTCGTTGACCTATCGCCTTAGAACGCACGGCTATCAGATTCCTATCTGTGGAGAGTGATATAAAAGTATTAAAATACCATAATGCTTTTAAATTGCTGAAAGAAATTGAAAACAAATACATAGTAATGGGTACTGAGTAGAAGGGGCTATCTTGTGGAGGGTATATTCTTCATGACGGCCATCTTGAAGTCCGCCATATTGAATCTCAATTGATTTTCTTAAATGAGAAGGGGGTCGTGTAACATGTCATTCTGGGCTAGAATTTCACGAGAAATACGTTTCTGAAGTCAGTTTTGCCGTAAATATAATATTGTGAGAGATAAGAGTATGTGACACTAGCACGGAGTAACAATGCAGTAGCCTGGAAACACCCATTTCTTCTCGAAATAACAACGGAAGTGAAACCCCAAATTTGTACAAATCCATATCGATATGGCACTATACTCCGGAACAATTTTCATTCATTTAGGTTTCATTTCCGTCGTCATTTCGAGAAGAAATTTGTGTTTCTAAGCTATTGTATCATTTACCCAACGCGTCATAACCCTTATCTCTCACAATATTATATTTACGGCAAAACTGACTTCAGAAACGTATTTTCAGTAAAATTCTAGCCCAGAATGACATATTGCACGCCCCCCTTCCCATTTAAAAAATGAATCCAGATTCAATATGGCAGACTTCAACTTCAAGATGGTGGCCATGAAGAATATACCCTTCACAAGGTAGCGCTTTTCACTCAGCACCCATTACTATGTATTTGTTTCCCATTTCTTTAAGCAATTTAAAAGTATAATGGTTTCTTAACACTTTTCTATCAATCTCCACAGACATGAATCTGACTATTGCATCATCAATATCTCGCAAACCAATAGGGCTCGGGTTGCCAAAATTTGCATGCGCACATATTTTGACATCCAAATCGTGACACAGGGAAAAAAATCATAACTTTTTCTGTCCCATCAGTATGTTTGATTGTAAGCTTTCTTTTTATATTTTGATGTATTATTATTAAATCTCTAAGTTTGTCGGCATGTAATGGTCGGTCGAATTCTGTTACACCCTGTACATCTGCGAAATATTATTACAAATTAGCTACGCTTTCTGAAACTTTTTTCTTTCCGATCACAAATGGTACCAATTTCTTAAACGATGTTTTCCGAATAACAAAATAGTAACTTGATTAATAACATTATATTAACTTGATTTGGAATCGAGCATTCCAATATCATGAATTAGAATTCACTGGAAACTTTTAATATATTTTGGAATGGTAAAGGGTCGTGAAATCTTGGTGTAATAGCATGCGACCATTGTACGTACAGTCCAATAATAATGATTGCAAATGAACCAGAAATTTTACAAATGAATAATATTTTCGCTGTGTATAGTGCTATAATATAATCCCGACACAACGAAACCATCTTCTCAGAAGAACTTTCGGACAATTTAGAACGGCGCAAGAAAGAAAAAAAGGGGGGAGGGAAATAGTTACATCAGAAAAGTTCTTACAACTCGCAAAATGATTGTCATTATCTAAACTTCCGGTTGTGCCTCCCTTCTCACATTTAAACAATTTGCAACAGCACAGAAACAATTCGTTATGTTTTTACCTTAAGAACCAAAATATTATAAAAAATAATACTCTTCATCGTAATCTCACAGAACAAAAAGAGATGTTAATCCTTACAATTCCAAATCATGAAGAGCTCGTACTGCCATCTAACGAGTTAGTACGAATTTCCTGAGATTAGGTCACATAGCAGTCGAGCAATTGGCTTGAGGAAATAGAATCTGATTATTTCAGATAAATGTTTTCTATATCGCAGCTATTGAAGATACTGTTTGGAATGTTCTACAAAGCAAGTGTTCAATGGTTTGTTCATTATTAAAATTATTAAAGAAAAAAAAAACCTCCAGAAAGGTCGGTAGTGAACCATTGAAGAATACAAGTCGTCTGTCGTATATTTGGGTTTTCCTTTTTTTTCTCTTTTCGTCTGTTTTTCTTTCTAATTACTATTGAAACCAAAGCAATTAATATCTGGGGATTTAAAAGGTTAATGAGCCGTGGTGGCTCAGTGGAAGAGCGCTCACCTCTGGTGCTAGGGTCCCTGATTCGATCCCAGTTCATGCCATGTGTACATTGTGATGAAGAAACAGCATGTGCGTGTTCCCCCCCCCCCCCCGTTTCCTCTCATTTTCTTCATTGTCCCAATTCAGTCACCATCATCCATTTCGCCTGAGACAAATTTGCCTAAAGATATTAAAATAAAATTCAAACCAAAGGATTATCGATGATAAAATAAGATTCCGCTATCACCCCCACATCCTCGAAAGCACCCCACCTTAAAAATTTTACGATAAAAAAAAGATAGAAACCGTGCAAAGCTCTACTTACACTGTCCCAATGTTGACCCCCCCCCCCCCCCGCCCAAACTGAAAATCCTGGCGGAAACCGTGATTGCAATAGTAAACATTATATAATTTTACAGTTTCTACTTTCCGGACCTTTTTTTCCAGAAGAAATGAAGTAAAATAACCAACATTGATTTTAAGTAGCACAGGCGACTGTTTAATTAATATTTAAAAGAAAGTAGACAAACTGACTCCAATATTATGATCGGGAGGGGCTTAAGCCATAGTGCCCATTAAATTCATGTTATCAGATCAACCAATATTATGTAACTTGGTTTTTGTTTCGTACCACAGGCATGTGATCGACTAGTAAATAAAAGGTATTGCGTTTGAGGTTAGTTTTCGTCTGATTCACTTTTTACATTCTTTGTTTTTAGTTCACAATGGTTCGTGGTGTCATCAAATCTTGGAACGTTAATTGAACTCATTTGCTGACGTCATAGATTGATGAAATTTTGCACAGCGACGTAAGTCCGCTGACAATACAATACTCCATTGTTACTTTCATATATGTCTACATTTTAAAAGCAAATTTTAATATTATTTTTTATTCTTAACTTCTTTATCCTAAAATAAATACTAGCCTGGGTTTTCCTGGTTGCATAACACTGTAGGATTTTGATCTTAAAATATTTAACTTGAGAAAATGTATCCGAACACAGAAATAACTAAAAGATAATAATAATAAAAACAACTTTTTAAAGAGATTCTTTTCTTAAACAATTCGTACTAAAAAGTAAAAAAAAGAAAATAATAATAATTTTGTTTACGCATGACTAAAAAGAAAAGCGTGCTCTCATATACAGTCACTTTATAAATTCTTGAATTGGCAACCTACCTTTCTTTTTAGTCATACATAAACAAAATTATTTTTTACTTTTTAGTACGAATCGTTTAAGAAACGAATGTCTCTAAAAAGTTTTTTTTATGATTTTTTCTTTTTCTTTTATTAATAAAACAAAACGACATTCAGAGGAAAATCATACGAACGCTAAACACCATTGTTTTAGAAATTTGAAGTAAACATTACTTACCTGAATTACTGGAAAACATACCAGAAAATCTTTCATGAACTTACACTTTCATTTACATTCGAACGGAAAGACATTAGAACAAGTTCCTGCATGTAACGCGGAATTTGATTGGCTTTTGATGTGACGTCACAACATTTAAGTTTTATACAACACTTTTATTTCGTTTGATTATTATCACCCTGAATTGTAATTTGAACTATTTTTTTTTAACATTTAGAACAAAAATAAAGCCCTATTGCTAAAAAATAATTTTAGAAAATGGCTGACTAGTAGAGAAAGTCGACTACTGGCGTAGTTACGCTGTATGAAAGAAATCATATTAATGAAAGGATTCCTTATATGATATTTACTCTCCAGCATTATGAAACTTCAGCATACTGAGACCGTATAAATACATCATTTGAATATAAATAAAAGTAAATGCCAAACAGTAGGAAATATTGATTGCGAAACTGTTTCGTCTTCTACATTTTCTTGAAACGAAGAAAGTGTTGCTTGCAAATCCCACTGCCATTATCTTCCGGGACTTTGGAGTTTTGCTGGAAGAATACGAACTATTGCAGAGGCCGGTTGCACACTAAAGTGTCGCTACAAGATTAACGCACATAGCATGTCAGCTTGTAACAAGATTGCCAGTCACTTGTTTTTATCTAGTTTAACTTTATATTGTGTCGAACGTGTTAAACAAGCACTTCGAACAACCAGAAATGTATGGAAGCTTGTTGAACTTGAAATCGAATTGAATTTTAGTTCATTGCACTGTCGTTTTCGTCTCAATGCGCTGAGGTTTTATCACGTAGGCGGAATTCGACGAATTAACTATAAATAGCAATTGCAAAGCAAAGTAGGTCAAGTAGTTCCGTGGTCTGATGACTACAGCATCGGATCAGTTTGCGAAAGTACCTCGGTTCGATTCCCATCCAGGTTAACGTTTTTAATTTTTTTTCTTTACTTTTTAATTCATTAGTTTCTTTTCTCTGTCCTTTCAAAGCCATTTCAACTTTCATGTAAACTAGATTGCTAGATTCAACCTTGTTTAAACCTTCTTGGCTTGATTTATTAAGCTTGCATTAAGTCGTCACACTTGTCAAAGAAAGCTTAATTCACTATTCAGTCACGCTAAAATTCCTATGTGGGGAAATTTGCTCGCAATAATGCTGTTGAAGTTCTACACTTTTTTTATTCTGTGGTATTACTTAGAAAAGTTTAAGCAAGTTCTTCACGAAAATAATATGCTCCAATGGTTTTCGTGTTTCCGTTTCGTACATGGGAGTTAGGTGTCAGTTTGCATTGTTTTATATATTTTTATAAATTATTTGATTATCTCCTTTATTATTACTATTATTATCGTAACATCTAAATTGAACAGAAGTCTTCGAAATAACGTGAAGTATTTCGTTAACATACACTCAAATACAGTGACACCTGTCCCTTCAGTTCTACTGGCCGAATGCCGGTATGGTACTTCAAATATCGCCGGTATGGCGATACCTTCATGATCATTGTCCCAGGAAGGGTGCTCATTGAGAGACGTTATACCTCCGACATGTGACGAACTTCGTACACAGATGGCCAATCCGAACCACATAAATTAACTTATGAAAATAAAATGTAAGAGATTTTGTATGTAGGTGTGTTTTATATAAGTATATGTAATACCCTTTAAGTCTATGTAATAACTTCACGTGTTTGCATATGTAATAAGTGCACGTTTACAGTTCCTAATATATTTTCGTCGTGATTGATGATTGGTCTGTTTCATTAATTAACTTATCTTCAATCTAACCTTTCTAGATAACAATGCTGAAGAAAAATTAATGGCTATTCAAGAACAAAATTCAACTGAATACTGTCGAAGTCCTGAGTGCATTCACGCGGGTAAGTGTAGAAAAGATTCATAAGCAAAACTGTTATCTGCATTCCTCTTTTAAAATATCTGAAATCTGAAGCGTCTACAGGAACCTAATGATGTCACTTGTAAGCTAATGACGTAAGTGCCCTAGAGTCCATGATAGTATTGGCGTTCAGTTTTATGAGATCCATGAGCGGAGACAGTGTATTTTTTTTTCGCTCTGCTTCAAAATGTTATAAGGTCGCTTGTTTAATGTTAATCTAAATTACTTTCAGTTGCTGTATTAGACAGATCATAGTTTTATTGTAATTTGAAGTAGCTTGAGTTTTATTTCTCTTCTTTAACTCTGAAATGCATGGTGTAAAGACAGGTTAAAACCCAATGTGGTGATGCTGGTAATGTGGAACCCAATGTGGTGATGCTGGTAATGTGGAACCCAATGAGGAATTGGGGTTCAATGTCTATCTTGTGAAGTGCGGTGTCATATTCAATGTATATGCATTTGATAACATTAGTTACTAGTATTTAGAATATGATATTCAAGTTTCATTACTCTGTACTCTTATTCTTTAGAGCTACCAATACGATCTTTTTTTTTATACAAAATGGGGGATGTGGGGTATAGGGTAAAGCCGGGAGAGATCACGCACCATTCAAAAAACATTCACTAAAATTCTGTTTTTTATGCAAACGTCTAAATACTACACATACATTCTTCAATATATTCCACACTATTACATTCTATAAATCTTTTATATATGTCATTGTATACTAAATGATAATTATTTTTTCAAAGTTCTTCACTTGCGCAAACTCTCTTAATAGAGTCGGTAAGACTGCGCACATGGGAGGAAGAGACTGCGCATGAGAGTGAGATAACATTTGATAGTACGAACCAAATAGAACACATTATAAATTGTTGTATTACAAAAAGTAATTAACTAAAACATTGAAAATTCCTATTAAATGTTCCATTTCTTACTCTTCGCACTGTTTATAAACTTTACTAATCCAATCGTAACTGGACAGAGGAAATGAATTTTATGCTCTTCACACAGTGTATTCCTCCGTCAAGTAGTGGGCCAGGACCAGAATGACACCAAAATCTAGACCTGGTTTATTCATAACCTTGCGCAATCTCACCTCTCATTGTATTAAATGAAAGTTCTGCACAAACTCTCCTACTTGACGCTTGCGCGAAATATCCTTAGGGAGGAGAGATTACGCACCACATAGCCTGAGCATAAATTTCCAGAATGACGGCAAACTGCGTACAACACTAGTTCTGAAAAAGAATTAGCTAAGATACACCTTTATTTATTTATTTATTTACACATGGTTTCAGATACAGCAGTTCTGCCAATCTTCTACCGCGCGATCTCTCCCGGCTTTACCCTACCACTTCGTTATAAAATTTAAATGAGCAAAGTAATTCTAAAGAAAATGGTTTGAAAAACACTCCCGCATTTAGAGAATGGATCTTGCGTCAAGATCATGTACAAAGCTTACTCTAAAGAGAGGCGAAGGTATGTAAGGCTCAGGTCGGAAGGGGAAGGATAAAGGATACGGGAAGGGGAAGAGTAAAGGATGCGGGAAGGTGTCGGTCAGGGCCTAAGTTTAAGGTACCTTCACGCCATTTGCCTGGCGTGACTGAGGACAAACCCTGGGAGAACCTCAATCAGAATTGAACCCACGACCACCCTCTTGAATGCTAATCCAACGCTTTGGATGTTAATGCATGCATGCACAAAATATAACAATTTTAAGTCACATACATTTCGGGTTATATATAAAAAGATTATCCTGAACTTTTTTTTATTCGTCAATCTCATTTGTATCCATTGGCTTGTGAAGTCGAAATATATATTTTATTATCTCAAATTTCAAATTGTGTTTTCAGTCATTCCCGGAAATTCTTTATTTCTTTAATAATCGTTAAATTGCTTTTATTTCAGCATCACATATTCTTAGATCAGTCGATAGAACAATAGATCCATGTGACGATTTCTTTGAGTTTGCTTGTGGAACGTGGAACAGACAGAATCCTATACCAGACACGAAATCAAGTTGGGGTGCTTTCGGTAAGCTTACAGATGATCTACAAGCTCAAATTAAAGGTACGTTGATTTGTTGTTCTTTTTATTTTATTTATTTATTTTTCCTATATATTTTACAGTGCGGCACCTTGCATTTAAAACCGCACCTTTATTTCTTTTGCCATGTGGGGGGAATACATGTGAGTTTTTAAAATTCTCATTTACAAATCAGAAATTAACAATATTTATAACTAATAGGAATGCATAGTAAGAAAGTGACAAAATACAATTATAACTAGTGTTGATTTTTTTAACAAAGGCGGTAAAAGCTTAAGTTACAATTATGTGTCAGTTTACTTCTAGTATATTATTCTTCCGCTAACTGATAAATCTCTGTTGGCGGTATTTGGATAAAGTTTTAGTTATTTCATCGCAGGTTTGACATAATTTTCTGTCCCGAATAATATCCTTTAGTTGTTCTGAATATGGTCGAAAGTCAGCGGACACTCGAAGACCACATGCTCCTGCGTGCAGATAACCTCGCATTCACATTAATTGTCTGGTACTAACCCCAGCCTGTATAATGTACTTTTGTGTGCTCCACGACCTGTTAAGAAATGTAACATACATCTCGATGGTACTAGATATTTTATTGTCAATCTTTCTCTTATACTCGGGAAATAGTTGTAAGATCCTCTTCCTTTATCCGTATTGTTCCACCTTTCCACTTATCCAGTATAAAATCACGCACTACCAATGTAGATGTAACCTTTGTTTGTAGTATATGTGCCGCCTTTTCTATCTCCCCTTTTCTCATCCAGTAAGTTGCCGCAGGTCTTTTAATCGTTAGGTTTAATGGATAAACACCAGGGACAACTAGTAGACCATCTGCTGATGTTATTGAAGAAACTCCAGTCAATGTAATTAGTATATTTATTTGTACTCCACTAACCATTGCCTTTTCCCTCACATTGTTTAGACGGTACACCCAAACACTTGCACCATATGATGCTAAGATAGACTCGTGGTATCTTAGTACCGCTTTTAGTGATATCCTAAATTTTCTTTGTCCAGTTGAGATTATTGGATTCATTATTCCGTTACTTTTGTCACAAACGTACTTAGTTTAGTTTCTATCGATCATAATGCCCAGATACTTGATTGTTGCTTTTCTTCCTGTGTTAGATTCGTTGATTTTTAGAATCAGGTTCCTTTCAAGGTTACACTTAAGAAACACCTACGCTGTTTTTTGCAGTAGAAAGCAGGAACACTCCCGAGATATCACAAACACAATTCCGCACGCAATCGATGGCCCACTAAACATAAAAGTATCATACAAATGTTTAGGCCCCACGCTCAAAGCATCAAGGAGATATAAGCAAAAAAGGAATAAAAAATTGTAGTTTGCGGATGACTGTTAATGCAAGCATACTGCAGCAAGTATGAACATTGTGAGGAAACATATTCTAACATAAAAAAGACATATGTTTTCAAGTTGCCAAAATATAATTACTGAGAGATATAGCCATAAAACAGTCTGTATCAGTGCTTCTCAAACTTTCGAAAATTCATTTTGCTGAGCAGTAAAATGTACAGAACAAATAAAAGCAAAATCAACAGACATAGTGCCAATTGAAAAATACAGTTGGTCTCGGGTTGGCAACACTGAGAACTCTTGACGTTGTATCTCTTAATATCGACGATACTAATGCAAATCAACTCCAAAACACGCTAAACTTTGCTTTAATGCATTGTTTGCGATTTATCGTAAAATATTCATTTTATTTACCAGTGTCAACAGTTTTCGCCTGATAGTTGGAGGCCCTGCATTATTTGCTGATTATTTACAGATCTACATTGATTTTCCTTATGTATTATAGCATAGGATGGACTTACAAACATATTTTCTTCGTAATTTTTCGTGGTGAACATTTTTTAAGCTATTCAAAGTGAAACGTCAAGGTCAAAGGTCCATTTTTACCCGAAATTGACCTGTTATATATATATACATTGGAAATCTTGTTGCAATCTCTTTCAACTAGAATTTATTTGAGTTTCTTTTTTAGGCCAAACAGAGGCAGAGTTACATCAACTTGTAGATAACTAAGGAGCTTGAACATGGCAATTTCGGTGCAATTTGACTTTGACTAATTTTAAAATTAAAAATGTATGGGAGATTTAACAGTTGTCATGCTGACTTAGTTCCATTAACATCTCCACTTTCCCGAAGTTCATGCCATTCTGAGATGGTTGGGTTGAAAAGGGATGGTAACTGTCTTGATTCGGCATAGAATGTCTTCTTCTTCATACAAGTTTGCATTTGTTTCTTTGCTTATATCTCCTTGACGCTTTGAGTGTGGAACGTAAAAAATTGCAGGACGCCTTTTTCCTTAGTGGGCCATCATCCCTCGATTGCGCGCGGAATTGCGCTTGTGTCAGATTATCATCTCGGGAGTGTTATCATCCCTGGTAAGCGCTGACACTCCCGACAGTGTTATCATCTCGGGAGTGTTATCATCCCTGGTAAGCGCTGACACTCCCGACAGTGTTATCATCTCGGGAGTGTTATCATACCAGAGACTATCATCCCTGGTAAGCGCTGAGAGACCATTTTAATCGTATTGGTTGCTTCTAGCTATAGGCAAACCAATAAGATTCAAGTGCACTCTCAGCGCTTAGTTCGTAGAATGCGCCCATTGATACAACGCTCCCAGTACCACTTTGCATACTCTTGTTGTTCTATTATAAAATACGGAACTTAATACGCTGTGTACTTAATTATAAATTTCGTTGATTTCCTTGGTAAACAATTTGTAATATTTTTAGCGCGTACTCCAAAAGAAAAGATTCTTTTTATCTTCCCTATGTCCGCCAATTTCTAATACAGTCTACAGCTTGAACGACAGGTAGATAGAAAGAAACCGACTTCAGTTTTGTCTTCGGAGACTCGATTTGTCCTGCTCGTTTTCAATCTGGAAAGATAATAACCTTTTCTTGTCGTATTTGTGTACTTTGAGCACTCAGAATGTGCACTAGTGGTCTAAACGAAAATTTGTAAAGATAGCCTGAGTGCATATAATGCACAAATAACACGAAATTAGAAACGGCTTCATAAAAACGGTCTCTAAACGTAAATCTGAAGTATATTCTTTGAGCTGTCCGTATTCCATGAGATCGTGACCTTTGATATACGCTGTATTATGGGATCTATGAAAATGGAAACGAAACAAACATTGAAAACTCAATGTCAGCCTGTTTTGTTTGTTTTCATGATCTTAATTATATTTTCTCAAAAGTCCTGAAACATTCCAAAGTTAGTATGTGAGTGAATTGTTATTAACATCCTAAGCGAGCTGGTGAGCTTCTAAGGACGGGGGCTACAGTTTTTGGTAAAGTGATCTCCGACCCACTGTTCAATGAACCCGGTGCGATTTGAACCCGTGACCACGCGCACAAAAAGCGAGTACAAAAACTTCTTGGCCATCCCGAGGTCTGTTAATATGTATATATGAGAGCTCTCCAAGCGTATTTCCTGTACCGTATTTTTTTAGACAGTGGTATTCAAGATGAGTCATGCTTTAAGGTAAAT
>JAGDQP010012348.1:782-35174 GCA_022664845.1 Lepisma saccharinum
AAGTTCAAGCATTAAAATCGGACTTATACTTCGGTAGATCCGAAACTAACTGTATAGTATCTGAGTGCCGCTAACAGTGTCTTTTGCCAGCATCACTCGAAGAACTGCCGTTCTTCATGATAAGACCAAACTGGAACACTACTCTGCAGAAACAATATGAACTATCAATAATTTCTACTTTTCTTTTTGAAAGCACATTTACTTGCTTGAAACAAATAAAAAAAAAAAAAAAAAAAACACACTTATAATGGTGTAATTTGATACATTTCATACTAGTGAAACGAATTTTTAAATGTATGTATTAAGTACGGATGGTATCGAGATAAAAGGATATGAGATTATGAACAGTCTCGGTCTCGTCTCACTTCACAGGCATTTGTCTCGTTCTCGATGTCTCGCTGGACCTGCAGGCGGCGTTTGTCGCGTTCTCGGTCTTGTCTCAGCCTTCACGCATTTGTCTCTGTCTCATTTCAGTTCTCGATCCCGAGAGTTAGATCTCAGTTCTCTCTTGAGTCTCGAAATAGATCATGCAATTAGAAAAGAATGATATGCTCTTATCTTTCTTCGGCCATTGTTCGCATACTAAATGCTTCTACGATTAATAATTAAATATATCCATACGGAATAGGTCTCTTTCTTTACGACAAAAGCACTGTGTGGGTCAGCAACCGTCGCTGAAAGTTTCAATTCCTAAATAATGCCAACTTCTAGCTCATGACAGTGGGGATATGAAGTTGCCCTAGAAACGTGGAAGCATGTGATCCTAAGCATGAAGGCATATATTAGAAATCCTTTATATAATAAAGAAATATAGGCCTATGCTAATTTCAAAGAAAATTCTTTTAAGGGAAGTTAAGTGTAGTCTTCCATATAACACAATAAGTCCTCAAGAAGATGAACGCTGAATTTCTCTGCAATTTAAATATCCTGAATAAAATTTCCAATCCTACCCACCCTTTTGTACAAAATTTAGGGCTCAATTTCCCAGCGTTCCAAGGGAAATTTCTCCACATTTCGCAACGTTACACATGACATGACCTCGATTCCTGCTGACAGAATTTTCTTAAGTTGCACTCGGAAATTTCTCTACGGTACCTAGACAAATATCCTCCGCTGTCATCCTATTCCTGTCCCTACAAGAATGCTCGCCGGGGGACGCCCTTCCTCTGACATGAAGAACTTAGGCTTTAGTTGCCATATTAAAGCATCATGTCAGTCCATATTACGATCTAGTTTTGTTGCTACGAATAAAGCAGTATCTACAAACTTCACCTTTGATTGTTCCACATCGAAGATGAATCCTCTGTTAAGGATGAAATATGATTTTCCCCCACCCTCACCCCTTCCCACGCAACAATTCTTCTCTACTCATGTCTTGACGTGCTATGTCGATGGTAAGGCAAGAAACCTTTGACAGTTCGCATATATCAAGGAGACATTTGGACTGACAAGTCCATATCAACATTGATATGTTTCTCCGCACGTAAGACCACACCGTATGGGGGCGTTACTAGCGACTGAACATGGCGTCCCGCCAGTCAAAGTTCTTTGTGTTTCAAAACACTATATACTCTTACGAGCATTATCATATCTTTCGTTTCTATGATTTTTTTTTCCTCATCACTTGGTAAGAAACTTCTTTTGACCGACACTCTTGATTTCACGCTGAGCAAAAGCACTTTGTCAAGGGAGTGGTTTGTTTATATATTCAGGTGTACATGAAGCCTTTATAATGGCTACTCATCCATCAGATACTTTGGCACGGCTCACTGTGGTGGTGGACTCCCGGTGCATGTTCATCTGATGGAAAATGAAAGCGTTGATTCATAAGCCAAAAAGGCAACTTTACCCTCACACGGAATACTGGTAGTAATAGCGGGAGAGAGTAATAAAGTTTTATTTTGTGTTTGTAACCTTTCGTTACATTTCCTTCATTGAAAAGAAAGTAATTTTAGTTTGTCGATTGTATTATAATTCTTCTAAGACAAGGGAAAGAGTTAAATTGAAGAGCGGAAAGAACCAAATGTTCTAAGTGCCAAATTTCAAATTTTACAGGAGAATCTGATTTTTTAAAATTATTTTTCTTCCACTGTTTCACTATTTTGTCACAAATCAGCTCCCTTTAGACAAGTTTATAGCGAACTAGGTCCCTGTTTTATCATAAAAATTTCAAAGGAGTTCGAGTATCTACTATTTTTATAATTTACCGGTATTTTATTTATTTATTAGAAGTTAGCGCGGATACAGCAAGGGCCATTTTACACCGTTCTTGTAACAATGTGATATAACAATAATAATAATAATAATAACAAATAATTATACAGTTTCATTACATGATTTTGGCGCCCCCTGCAAGTATAGACCTGGTTTTCACACTTCATATTTATATATACTATTGTTTCTCATATCATTGTCCAACTGATACGCTAGACTTTAAACAGTTCATGATGAGTTCTTTGCAACTTCACAGATTGGGTAGCCATTAGGGATGGGCACTTAAATCCGGATCCTTACTACCCGGATCCGTTAGGATACGGTTCCGGATACTTTTGGAACCGGTTACCCGGATCCGGTTCTCGGATCGGGATCTTGGAACCGGTTATCGGATCCGGATATTGGAACCGGATCTTGGAACCGGCTACCCGGATCTCGGATCCAGGAACCGGTTCTCGGATTACATTGCTCGGTCTTTACTACTAGTTCAGCTCTATTTCGCCTAAACTTTATTTTTTATTTGGGCCAGTCTAGTAATTTTGGACTTCGGCCTGTCACGATTCGCACTTTAGCCATTAAAATTCACATCCATCCATACCCCTGGCGGGACTCGAACCCGGGATCTTCGAGTTGTTGGCCTATCGCCGTAAACCGCACAGCTACCCGGTCGGCTCCGCCTCCCCAATATTTCATAGATACACATAAAGAAACGCAATGAAATTTATTTAAAATATTAACTTAAAATGTGGGAATAAGTCATTTGCACGGCAACTGAATGGTCCTATTTTCTTTTCAGTATGAATGTCTTCTGTAAAAGAAAAACATCTTTTGCGGTGAAAGATAGACATACGACATTAAGACCTCGTGAGGTATATACCTAGGTTTGCATTTGTTATTACGAGAATTTATTTGTATATCTATTTCACCTAGCAAAATGAGAAATTTCGAAAAAGTGAAGAGGGTGGTGATGTTGGAGGTTCTACTGAAATGTTACATTCCTCTTTGTAAGGGCTTCCAAACGACGTTTATTTCATGTTTCTAGGCTCAGTGAATAACGAATTTGAACATCATAAGATAAAGAAAATAAAAAATGGTGATTATCTTCTCCCTAATAGTTTATTGCAGTGACTTAGCGAAATCACGTAACCAGAAATTTGTCAAACATTTTGAAAATTCACTTTTCATAATTAATAGTTAATAATAATATCAGGCGAAAGAGAAAGTCGAAGTTGCAAGTTTACAAGTTTAGGTTTACTGCTACAGATCACCTTTAAATCACAACACTATTTCCCTGATAGCTTCATCAGTGATGATCAGAACCTGGATTAGAATAACGTTAGAAATGAATTTTACACGTTTATAATTGTGCTGAATTTGAATTTTATTTTTAAGCCTTTAGGCAACTATGGCTCAGGCCATATGGATAATGATCGGATGAATTGATGGAATGAAGAAAGTGGGAGAAAACGGGAGTACCCTGAGAAAACTCACGCACAGTATAATTGTGCTGACATTCTGATTGTGTTAAAGTACAGGGTAAGCCGAACACAACATTGAACGTCACATTCTTTTGACGTTCCTGCAAGGCTGCAATATTGTGAAGGGTAGAACGTTTGTGTATATACAGTTACACGCTTCCTGTTGTCTGATCCTGAATGTCAGAGCATGTAATCGCGGTATTGGTTTTTGAATTACGAATAGAGCTTATATGTCTCCATTCTGAGTAAGGAATCAGTGGTCAGAGTGCTGTCTGTTGAGGCTCAATTGTTTCTAATTCAAATTATTTTCCTTTGATTTAGTAGAGGGGAACATACAGACGGATTGAAACAAGTTCAGAAAAAAAAATCGATTATTATGTTTGGGATTTCATGATAAAGCAAAGGAAAGGGGAGGAAGTTGGGGATTTTTTTTTCTGTGGTCCAGTTCCCGGATACAAACCTGGGCCCTGTTTCCGCGGTTGGGGGGGATTTATTTTTATTTTATTTTTTATTTTCAATCAAATTTATTACAAACTTGAGCTGAAAAAACAAATACATAATTATTTATACACTTATTGATAATAGTTTTATTTTTTTCGTTGTTGCTTTATTTATGTTACTTATATGTGTTTATGTCTCTATTTACATTTGTTTCCTTCCCACTTGTACACATCCGTTTTCTTACATTGTTTATCATTCACATATCACACACACACATCACACTCCATTTTAAAATTCTGAATATTAAGTTTATTATTTTAATGGTATGTCATTTTAGTCTATGTCTTTAAGTTAAGTTTATTAAACTTAATTTTATATTTTATTTGTTTTATTTCCTATTTCGTTACGTGTTATTGCAAAGGTTTTTATAATCTGTTTAGCTATCTATTCTCTATTACTAAATTTACAGGTTTTTAAGGTCTACTACAGTGGTATTATTATTTGCTTCATTCACAAAATCAAACTAATCAAAGTTTACAATTTCCCTTACCTAAGTTCCATTTGATTATCCCTTCCTTTTTAACTATCCCATACCTACATCTACCCTACACCTAGCCATCACCTAACCTATCTCTACCTAACCCATTGTCACTCTTACTCACATCTCACATTCACTCTAGCAGGAGGAGTTAATTCAGAAGTTCCATTCGCGGCGGCTGGACAAGTCCTCTAGATCTGCAGATCGGGACCACTCCTAGGATTTTCTCCTCTTCTTCCGCTCCTCCGTACTTCCACACTGCACTATAACACTTTACCCTATCACTCGCAGTCGTTTAGTTATCCCGCCAATCCAGCGCCTCAGATACCGAGTGCCGTCCTATCCCTTGGGTTGGCAGCCAGGCACTGGGGGCAGAATCCACACGTAATAAGGCACTATCACATACGCTATGTTTTCCGTTCACCCTCGCGACAACGACTTCAGTCGACCATCGGGGACCATCGAAGACCATAGCCGTGGATTAGATCTAAAGTCAACAAAGTTTGTTTGTATTCTCAATTGTTCCTATCCCCCTTTGGTTTTTCCCGGTCGCGCGCGCTCATCCATACCGATTATTATTTACATTTATTTACAGCACTTGAGTTTATAAGCCCATTATTCCGTTTATGCACGATTAATCACTTCCGCACACATAATTGTCATCGTTCAATTCGCGATAGCGACTTTCGATCCGCCTGTCGGGAGCTCTCGAGCATTCCAGACGGGCTTTCCTCCGGTCGCGTTCGTTTATCCGTACCAACGAGTGGTTGTATATTAATTTGAAGTGCTCTAACTGTTAATTCCTTCATTAGTCGCATAATTTTTCTATGTATGTTCCTTTTAATTTTGTTGAAATTTAATTTTTTCCATGTAGGAAATATAGGTCGCCAACTGATCCAGGACTTCTCGTTTCGTTTCATCACGCACCATTTCTATCACTGTTAGATTATTCAATTCCTCTCTTTGCTCCACAATTCGTGTATTAACTGTTCCGTCCGTTTTTAATTGATTGTCAGGGCACTTAAGAACCACATGTTCCGGTGTTGAGTTCAGACCACATTCGCACGCCGGAGAGGCGGCCAGTCCCAGTTCGTGTAGTTTTGATTTATAAGGTCCATGCCCACTCAGAAAGTGGACAATTCCTTTGTCAGGATTCCATCGTTCCCAAGTAAGTCGTTCCTCAATGCTTTCTATAAAAGCAAAAAGTCTTCTTGATTTTGTAGAAGTTTCCCAGTCTGATTGCCATATTTTTACAATTATCTCTTCGATTTCATCTTTCGAGTTCGGCATTTGATTTAGGATTTCAGTTGTCTTTGTTAAGTTATTCTTCTTTAACCAGTAGTAAGCAGCCGATTTCCTAGCTTCTAAATTCAATGGAAGTATTCCTAGGATTATATTTAATGCCACCTCCGGCGTTGTTCTGTAAGCTCCGGACATTCTCAAAAGTATTGTTTCTTGCGCCCTGTCCAGTTTTTCAGCCAATTTCTTGTTTTCTTTTAGTTTGTGCGCCCAAATGCTCGACCCATAGGTGCCAATTGATTTTATTATCTGATTATTATATAGGCCAATTAATTTTAAAGGTAGTTTGAATTTAGTATTCGCCAGAGTTATTAATATATTTCCCACCATCAAAATTTTATTTGTTCTTTCCTCAATGTGGTAATTGAAACTTAATTTCTCGTCTATTATTACACCTAAGTATTTAAAAGTTTTTACTCGTGCTATGTTCTTGTTTTCATATTTTACTGTTGGATTCCTAATTAGTCTATTCTTGAAAACCATATATTTCGTTTTATCGGCCGAGATGGTCAGCTTGTTTTTATCACACCATAGTTTTAGTTCATTTGATATTGTCTTTATTTTATCCTCTATTTGATTCATTGAATTCCCTTCAATTAGTATCGCTATGTCATCTGCATATGCAATAACAGAGTAGACCTCTTCCATTATGCTTAATTTTTTTTAGGCATAGGTCAATGCAGATGTCCCAGAAGATCGACCCAGAGAACAACCCCTGCGGACACCCTTTATTTGGGCACCTCTCAAGTCTTTCGCCAGGGGCTTTTAAGTATATTTTTCTCTTTCGGCAGTAGTCCCCCAGTACCCTGACAAGATATCGTGGGATGTTTAACTCTTTCATGTTTGCAAATAGCGCTGGCCACCAGAGGTTGTCGAAAGCTCCCTTTATATCTATATATAATGCTAATACATACTTTCCTTCTGAGTTGTTAATGTCGCTGCAAAATTTATTTATAGCGTTCTGCGTCGATCTACCTCTTCGAAAGCCATACTGAATGTTGTCGTTCTCTAAATTTTTTCTACTAGATTGTATCCTGTTTACTAATACTTTTTCAAAGATTTTGTTAATAACATTTAATAGGCAGATAGGTCTATAAGATCTAGGATTTGTTTTTGGTTTCTCTTGGCTTTTTAAAAATACAATTAAATTTGCTACTTTGCAACAGTTTGGGAATCTCCCCTGTCTTATACATTCATTGTATAGCCCCGTTAAGTAAGGTACCCATATTTCTTTAAAAATTTTGTAGATCTCGGATTTTATACAGTCTGGTCCCGGTGCTTTTCGATTTTTCAACGATCATATAGCCAATTCCACGTCAAAGTTCTGTATCAGTAGTATTTCGTCTTCCGTTATATGTGCAGAGTCTATTTCCTGAAAAAAAAAAAAATGCCTGAGTTTCTCTTATCAATTTTTGTTCCTCCGTTTCATTAATTTCTTCCTCTCTTGGTATTAATTCTTCCAACAGAAGCTCAGCCGACTCTTTCCACGTTTTTGTTTTATCTCCATTTGTTTTCTCTAATGTTGAGAGAGTTGTCGGGGTTGTTTTTGCCATACAGAGTTTATACGGTTTTCCCCATGTATCCATAGTTAAATTTGTTTGCACATATTTGTCCCAAGTCTCTATTTTCCTTTTCTGTATTTTATCTTGATATTCTAATTTAGATTTCATGATAGACCATGTTTGAAAATACAATGTCAAACTGAACGGCCGGTAAAGCGTTGACTTTTTATTCGGGATATCCTGGGTTCGATACCAGCGGCCGACCGTTCTGAAGAAAGTTTTCGCATTTTTTTTCACAGGCATACGAGATAAATGCGGGATGGTACCTACTAACTAGGCCCTGACCAACTACCTTCCTTTCCACTACCCTATCCTGGCCTCAACTTGAGATGCCTAAAAGCCATAAATAAGTTTGAAACGTCAGGATAATTCATGGACGTAAGAATATAATAGGACTAGTAACAAGCCAAAATTTATGGGCCGGAAGTGCGTCTTGCCGCCATGTTGAATTGACCAAAACATTGCAACTTGTAATAAGAAGTAATGTTAATTGAGCCACTTTTAATTACAAATTTTAAATTTATGTGAAATAATTTAAAGTATGTGAAGGTTGCGTCTGATGAACCCGACCAAGAGGTACGTGTGAGGATAAACAGGTAAGCAATATTTAAGTTTTTTCTTCAATAATAATAGTGAAATAATATCAGGTTTCAAGATTTGAATGATCACTGCTCTTGAGAAGGAAGTGTATTGCAATAACACTTATTTTATAATAATTAGTAGTTAAGGACAAATTCAGATAATTAAAATTTATTTGCACATTCACAATATCGTCTACTTCCTTTCCAGGAAGTATGCGCGATCCCCCACGTTGGAATCACAAACTGCACTCTCAGCCGTCCCATTTTTATAACATTGAATGAATTGCTTGTTACTAGTCCTATTATATTCTTATGTCCATGGGATAATTAGTTTCTCCGAATGTAGTGTGATAATTTGTCTGTATATAAAAAAGAATATATTTTTTTTTATTAATTGTTAGAACAGAAATCTTGCCTGATTTTAATTTGAATTTTTAAGGCCTTTAGGCAGCTTTGGCTCAGATCGAATGGATAGCGATGAGATGTACTGGTGGAATGAAAAAATTGGAGGAAACGGGAGAACCCCGAGAAAACCAACGCACACTGTGTCTATCTTCTACAGAGCCCACATTGCGTGAGTAGGGATCGAATTCATTCTCTACGAAAACATTCAGATGGAACCTCCATACAAATCGAGACTAACTTTCTTGACAAGTATCTTCCAAACGACAAATACTTTCTTCCTGAACTTCAATGATATAATGAATGGTTGATCACAAGTTCAGAACCTAAATCCAGTTTCCAGACACCATCTCAGAATCGAAGATTCGTTTCTTCTAAGCCAAATTTAGATTCGGATCTGGATATTAGAACTTGGTATCCCTTTCCAGATCTTGGAACCGAGGATACGGATCCAGGTCTTAGAACTGAGGACCCGGATTTTTTAATCAGGTACTCGGATCCGGATCCTGGAACTGGTTCACGGATCCGGATCCTGGAGCCGGTTCTCGGTTCCTTCAGGATCCTGTTCCGCCCACCCCTAGTAGCCAGCCATATTTGCTAAACAAGGACACAATTTAAAGTATGCAAGAAATTGCAGATAGAGATAGCTTCAATAGATAAGGTAAAAACACATCTACATAAATAAAAAGAAACTCCATGGATGAGCTCGAATATCATCTTTTTTTTACTCTATCTCTCATACATTATATAATAATATGTTACAATGAACTCAGGTATTAAATAACGAATATAATTGTATTACACATAAGAATAGGTTCACCATAATTCTCATATAAATACTTCATCAAACCAAATATTACAAAAATCTAGCACGAAACTGTTGTTCACCAATTGAAATAGTTTTCCCGTCTGCACCCAATCAGAAAACGGACGAAGCAATTGCCTTCTCTATCTTCTTCCTCTCCGTATCCCGTCTATTGTTATCATAAAATAAGTACGATCTCAGGAGTTATTCGAAATAGAGAGTATACGATGCCAGTCGTCATCAGTTTTGACTTGTGAGCGTGACGTGAAGCACTGCTCCATTAAGAACACTAATAAGCATTAATTGGGGAGTCACAGCTTTAGTGTTGTGGCTACAGTTTCGGACGATTAATCTGGTGTTTCGGGTTCGATTCCCGGAGCGGTGATTTTTTTTCATTTACACTCTCGTTCACTGCACGATAACACTTGATTTTGGCGTCAAATGCTCAGACGAATACTTTCTACAGTGAACCAGTCGTGTCTCAGATAGCTGGCTTATCTAGGAATTGACTGTACATGTATAATTATCAACCACCTAGATTTTAGCATTTGTGCCATTGTACGACGTCTTGTTTATCTGCTGTAGGCTTTTTCAAGTCACAAATATTTAGTGTTATATGGTGGTACAAAATGTAAGAAAGTAAACAATACACGTCACAAAAGACAAAATGACGTCGTTCACTAAATGCCATGGATGTAAATACGGTAGACGGATTGACTGGCCCAATACAATCAACTTGACGCCAGTTTTCGATTAATCTTTCCTGGATGATTGGGATTAACTTGCGTCTTATTGGTTGGCCTTTGCCTGGGCATGTGGAAGCAAAGAATGGAGGAAGACTGGAATATTTTAAATATGGTACTGTACGGAACGTGATGTAAAGTTCTTTTAATCAAGTACACCTGCCAGGTACTCATGGCTTATGCTGGCTTCAATTTCGGGTCGCTAGAAGTAGATCCATCTACCCTATTTTCATCCATGATTAAAATTGTGTATTGTTCAATTAGTCTATGTATCTTTTTACCAGCATTTTTCTTTGCTTTCTTTTGTCTGAAAATGAAAATTTTGGTTTTAATTAAATTTCGTATAAGGTTTGATGTTAGAAACTTTAGGGATCAACAAAGGCGTATTCCGATAGATGACTAAACCCCCAGATGACAAAATAAATAATGAACATGAGAAAAAAAGAATCTTATCGCGAAAGTAATGTTCCTGACGTTGTAGCTCCGCTGCACTGCCATGTACGAGGTATTCATTACGGCGGAAGGATAAAGCCATTTTCTAAACCGTTGTGCGACAGCTGGACGCCTAGCTTAGGGAGTGGGGCGTCGGATTGCTGGCCTGGGTTCGATTCCCGCTCATGTCAACGTTTTTTCTCCTTTCTTGAGAATATCAGCACTGTACTGGTCCCATTAGTACTTACGAATAATTGCTTCTCTTTTGCCTTTTCAATATTTTGCACAAATCATGGTTATAGGTTAGGTCAAGTCAGGTTAGATATATTGTTTACATGATTTAAACAGCAAACAACACGTCCAAAACAAAAATTGTTTTCTATCTTATACGTCAATACATTTTTTCTAACTAATAGCAACATGTTCACTCACTCCATGTGTTTATTCTCTATGGTGGTGTCAGAGACAATACTGCCCCGAGACGGACGTGAAAAAGAGGCAAAAGAAACGTAATGAGATCTACTCGACTTGTAACACACGAAGAAAAAGTTATAATCTATAATCAACAATTCGACTAAGGCATGCGCTATCTGTGTAGGCTTCGCTTGCGATTTGGCTGAGTAGCAAATTGAAACACATGTTTAAGTATTTTTATTGGTTACTCATAGAAATCGCAAGCAAGCGTACGTGAAAAGCCGGCTACATGTAAGCGACGAACGCGTAGATGAAAAGTCAACCTAACATTTTGTAAAGACATTGCTCTTATAATTCCATATATATATTCTTTTCTGGTGAAACCTAGATTTTCTTAGTTTTCTTTCCAGTTGCATTTCGAATTAACCCCAAAATTTCTAATTTCTGTTTTTGGCGCAAAATTCTTGATAATGTATCTTGTAACATTTGTCCAAAGCTTTATGAAATTGCGTTTCGTGTATACCAGCGTTACGTTTCCTTACAAATTAAACATTTAATCAGGTGAAAGGACCACACAACTAAACTCGCTATATGAAAACAATGATCAGCTATAAACCAAGTCAAGCCGAAGCATTTTGTCAAGGTTAAAAATTAGGCTAGTGTGAAGGGACAAGAGAAGAAGTGGGGAGGGGCGTATGAGGTGAATTAATATCACCCCCTCCCGCAGTAAATCTTAACATTCAAAAAGAAGAACGGCAAAAGGCTTGGAAATTTATAGCCTTTCATGCCTTATGAAAAAGAAATATATATATAAAAGAAATCTGGCGGCAGGAAATAACGCCTGACACGTCATTAGTAGTAGGCGCAATTAAAAACAATTACCGATCGGAAACTTTATACTCTGTAACCATGGCTAATATGCTTGGTCGTTAAAAACATGTGAATGTAGGGACCTTTATATATTCGTTCTAATGTTACTCCCCCCCACTTTCCCTCCCTGGTTCTAGCACTCATTAGCACCTGCGGGGTCGTCTCTCATCTCTCATCTGCTTCCGTTTCTTTAGCTTGTTTGTCGGGACGCAGAGGGAAGGGGGAGAGAGATAAAGGGAACATGAGGTGATTCGACTTTATATCATGTCACACACACACACATTGTTTGCGTTCTGTAATACCTATCCTCAAGTCCGTAGTCGAAGGTGCTGTAAGGGATCACCCCTCACTTAGAATTTCTCCAGTCGACCCTATTGTTTTTTCGACCCTATGTGGATTCCAGACCATTCTTTTTAAATAACTTTAAAAGCTATCAAGTCCGACTAAAATATTGGAAATTCGAGACTGGCCTATGAATAATTTTGAGATTGGGTTATTGACAAAACACAGACTTCGGTCCTGCCTGTTTTAAGCTCAACTAAACTTCCCCGACCTCGTCCCAAAAAATATCCGAGCTGCCACGGTCCTATCTATTCTTATGGTAAAGTAAGTCTGTGTAGGCCTACAACGTAGGCCCCCCAACATATTTTAGTTGACACACCACTGAACAAAATGTTTACAGTGTGCTATGTTATTTGGTCGTGTTTTATAAAGCTTCAAAAGACTTTAAGAGTGTTGCGATTTCTCTGTCCAGCAATATACGAACGACGAACTAAAATTGAATAATACAATTTAAACGTAAAATTCTCAGTAACTTTCAATTGATCCCATAATTCATGCGATTGTGCATAGATGGCGGTGCCTCTTCTCAAACGCTTAATATCTATATAAAACATTTTTGTAATCAATGCGTATCAGTTTACGCAATTTAATTCATCTCAAAAAGTTATTAGCTAAAACCTATGAATGGCATTAAGAGTATTGACCTAACTGTGTAGTCTTTCTACATTCTGTCTAATACATTGCGAATACTAAGTTGAGTTTAACCTTTAATTAAGAATTATAGCCTGAACTATTAAAAAAAAAAAGTATGTCTCGTAACAAATGCTATAGCTCCGAGGGTTCGTTGATAACATCACAGACACACATTCAATTTAATAAACTAGATTGGTAACACTGACAACTGGTGTGGTTAGGAAAAGGGAACACCCACAGCGTTTTCTTACTGTGCTGAATAAGGTTTATGGCTAGTTTTCTGCGGATACATCTAACGGCATGGAATCAAATTAAAATATAAAATACGTTGGCAACACTGATGACTGAGGTGCTTCGGAACGACGGACCCACAGTATTTTTTTTCTGTTGTGTTGAATAATGTATATGCCAAGTTTAGTGCTGCAACGTCTAACGGAATGTAGACAATTTCACGAACTTATTTCTTTTTAAAATGGGCTGGCAACACTGACCTTTTTGTTAGGTACACTATCATGGGACCTATAATAATGAAAGAAAAATAAGAGGAAACAGAAGCAAGATGAAGTGATGGGTAAGAGCCACTTATCTTGTGTCGCATATTGGTCTATAGGCTACACCTGAGCTTGGTTTGTATCCCTGGCTAAAAACAGAACGCGTACTTTAAAGCCTTGATTGACTAAAAAAAAATCTCTTAACAGTAAGAAATACAGTGTAATTTCTGTGATCCAGCCGTATACCATTTCAACACGTCAAGTAATTCAGGGCTTGGCAGGTCTATTTTCATATTTGAACTTGTCAGTAAAAATTGATAGTTATTCTCAAACGGGATACTGCGACGATTGAGCAGGGCTGCCACGAAACACAAAGACATTGATCGATAGCCTTCTGATCTGACATAAGTCCGTTATCAGGAATTCTCGTATCTGGTCAGCTTTTCCTATAGCATGGAAGGTCCAAGGGGTTCTATTACAATTCAATGGAGATTTCTAGAAGTTTCTACTCTCTGGATTTTATTGCTTTCCAGGTTTCTACACTCTGGATGTGCTACTACTGTCTGCGCTCTAACGCTCTCGAGGTTTCTACTCTCTGGATTCTGTTGTTTTCGAATTCTCTCCTCTTTAGAGGCTACTATTAGCTGCACATTCTATCGATCTCGAGGCTTTTATTCTCCGCAGGTTACTACTCTGTGGATTCTATTGTTCTCCAGGTTTCTACTCCCTGGAGACTACTACTGTCTGGTTTCTAATGCTCTCGAGGTTTGTATTGTCTGGAAGGTACTACCCTCTTCGAATTGTATTCCTCTTTAGGTTTCTTGCCTCTAGAAGCTACTGGATTTTTTTTCTCCCGAGGCTTCTACTCACTAGAGAGCACATTGAATAACTAGTCTTTTCAATGTAAACGCTAATTGACTAGAAGTACGGTGAAGTTAAAAAAAAGAGGTTGGAAACAACTCGTATATAGGCCTACCCTTGCAAACGTTTATTCCAAGTTCAACAAAGTATTGAAGTGGACGTCGCAAAACAAGGTGTTCATACTGTGAGAAAGGTTGGGTGAAAGCTCTCAGTAATGTATTTTGAGTATAGCCGAAGAGGGTGTGGATCCTTTGCGAGCTTGCGGTTTCTAAGTAGAATTTCTATAATTTTAGATGTAATTATACAAAGGCACAGACCGATCATGGACCCCCCAAATTTCGCGAAACGGCTCTGAAACTTATTTCTAGTTACATCCCGGGAAAGCGCCTTACAATCCGTTAAAACAAAAATTTAGTGTACTATATTTTGAAATCTGAGTGATCATTTGTGAATTCTAATATATTATGGAGAGGACTTAACGTGTGTTAAAGGATTTGCTGCTTTTGGGGAGAGTACTATAATGATTAGGATATTTTTTTTCTTTTTCTTCTATACTCTTTATTTTAAATATTGCTTGTTTGGTATGTAAAATGAAGTATTTTCTACTGCTTTTAACTTGAAAATATAATTTTAAACACTTTTAAAAAATATACTTTTCTTAAACAATTAGTACCAGAAAATAAAAACAATTATGTTTATACATGACTAAAAAAAAGCACATACAGTGACTTTATGAATTCTTGAATTGGCTATCCCCATGTTTTTGTTTTCAGTCATGCATAAACAATTTTTTTTTTACCTTTCAGAAAAGTCTCTCTTTAAAAAGTTTTTAATTTTTTTTTTCGAGTTATTTCGGTAACTTTTTCTGAAGCTGATGTTTCGTGACCCAAATCCTAATGTGTTCTGCAACCAGTCAAACTACAGTTTGTTGCAGGCTACCATTTTTTTTATTTAAGGATAAAGAAGTTCATATTAAAAAGAAATGTTAAAAATATGCTTTTAAAATATATAAATATATAGAAACATACAAAAGTAACAATAGAATATTGTATTATCACCAGGGTTTAAAAAGTATGCAAAATTGGCGCGCCACGGTCACCAATCATTAGATTTGGCCACCTGGTGGCCAATTTTGACCACCAGTTCTTTGTTCTACATTCTCAACTTTACTGGTATCAAGAGAGTGTTTCCGGTCACCACCGTTCTGTATTTTGTCTTAGGGAAAGTATAGAAGGTAGGACAGTTTTAACTTGTTTTTTTATTTGCATGATAATTCACCGTAGTTCCTGGCTAATTTCAATATGAAGGTGCAATTGTTTTATAACATGCATCAATAAAACAATATATTATATGAAGCCACCAGTGATTACAAATGGTCACCACAAAATTCGTCAGGTTACTAACTGGTGATACCACTGGCAAAAGTTCATCGTTGTATGACGTCGGGAAATGAGCTGAATTAATGTTGCAAGATTTTAGGACACCATGAACCATTGTGAACTAAGGAAAAGAATGTAATGACCAACATGTATCCTGCCAGACCAAAATGGGGGGTGTCAGCCCTGCAAGTTCTCGAGTACACACTCCCAAATTAAAATTTTTAGCTTAAAAACCGATAGAAATCATACAAAACTCTGCTTCACACCCCTTCAATTTTGTCTGTAAACTCCCACAAACTGAAAATCCTGGCAGAATCCTTGCCTCAGGTGGGTAATGTTATCTTTTAAAGTATTTTTTCAGCTTCGAGCATTGAGAACTATCCAATCTATCACGGATTCTGCCAGGATTTTCAGTTTGAGAGTGTGTGTTTGAAGTCAAAATTGAGGGGGACGCTTGGAGTTTTTTAGTGTTTCTATTGATTTTTGACCGTAAAATTCAAAGTTCACTTTTATCTACCTTTCCTATTTTGTAGCATATAATTTTATCACAGAGGTAAAAGAAAATGACCATTCAAACATAGATCCAAGCTTAATAACACGTATAATAAATAATAATACCATTTTAGATGTTCTCGTCTAGTTCAATTTTCACACTTCTTATTTCTATAACATCGTTCACAAATATGAAATTTATAGACCACAAAATAATATTGAAACATTTTCCACATAGATACTAATTTGATTGCTACTTAAAACAGTACTCTGGATTTTTACAAGCGTTTAAACTATACTCTCATTCTTAACTGTATTTGATTGATCATATCTCACATACGTACATATACAATATACATTCTTTGATAAATTAGTCTTATTCTCACAAGATTTTCTTTATAGTGCTCTAAAATATTAAATTTCCTTTACTACCAACAATTCTGCAACTTCAAATGGGGTCCGCTACGTTTCGGCGTCGCCGTTTCGGCGAAACCATTTTGGCGCAGGCTACGTTTTGGCGCTACCGTTTCGGCGCCGGTTCAGTTCGGCGCCAAAGTGAGGAAAACGGAAATTATTAACATACCTTATGACAAAGTAATGTACTTTATACTTTTACTGTCCTCTGACGACAATTGATGATCAATGAAGTACTTAAAACATTATTTCTTGTACTCTGCTTCTAACAGTTTTGAAGCATTATTTATGTTGCACGGTCTGAGCCAAAGATGCCTAAATGACTTAAGTGGCTGGAACTTGTCTGTTATGTACAAGGGCGCCAATAAGATATATTGCTTTTCTAATTTAAATATAAAGTTTTTTGTACATTTTCAACGTAAGAACGTTTACTTTTGCTAAACCTAAACAAGAAATGCATAAGATGGGGTAAGTAGTGAATATTCGAGATGAAAAAATCGTCAATAAAGTCATTTTTGGGACTGCTCTTGACAGAGTTTTGAAGCATTATTTAAGTTTTCACGGTTTGAGCTAAAGATGCCTAAGGGTCACAAGAGGACAAGAAGTTTCTCTCGTGTACAAGGGTACTAATGAGATGGAGGTTGCATTCGTAATATAAATAGACATATTAGTTACAATGATAGTTCGTTCATGTTCAAAATATAAATTTAGACAAAAAAGAGTATTGGGACTGAATTTGCCAAAGTTTTGGAGCATTATTAAAGTATCCTGTCTGAGCCAAATATGCCTAAGGGCCACAAGAGGACAGGATGTTTCTCTCGTTTACAAGGGTGCTAATGATTTGGAGCTTCCATTCGTAATATAAATAGAGAAATTAGTTAAAATGGTAGTCTAACCTCGACCTGAGATTAGACTTCAACCTCGACTTCGCCGTCGGACTTGAACCTCGACCTCGAACCTTGCAGTTTAAGATGACGTTCCTATCTGTTTTATATGTATATATAAATTGTTCCAAAGGTATGCAGAATGCATTGTAATTAAATATGAAACTTATTTTCTTCGAATATAAAATCATAAATTGCGAAATTGCGCCATTACGAAATTACGAGTAGCGCTCCTGAATCCTGTTTCTCTGCTCCTCACTAGTTACGTCCCTGCTTTAGCTCTGCCTGTTTATGTTGTAAATAAATAAATAAATTCATTTTCCGCCAAAAAAAAGCACTTCATAATTAAAATCATTTAAATAAAAATATTATATTTTTCAATTACTTACTGAAGTATGAACGTCTCATTGCATCTCTTCCATGAAAGCAGCCTCTGGATCTGTTCTGTATAGTGTTTTAAAGACCGGGGGAAAAAACCGAAAGTTTTAAAAAAAAAAGGAAATTTTTTTTTGCCTTTTCATCTCCAATATCCACTACTTAACACATCTAATGCATTCAATCGGATGATCTTATGTTCAAAAATGTACAAAACACTTGCAATTTACATTAGGAATACAATAATGTAATTAGCACCCTTGTACATGAGAGAAACGTTCTGTTCCCTTCTGGCCCTTAGACATCTTTGTCTCAGACCCAGAAAACATACATTTTGCTTCAAAACTTTGTCAGACGCGGTCGCATTGTGTATTTTTTCTATATGTATGTTTTGAACATCAACTAACCTTTTAACTATTTCATTGATCATAAAATGTTGTCCGGGACCCCGTAAAAGTAAAAAAAAACGTTCTTTTCCTAAGTAGCACGAAAAATTGAATATAAACAAACGGGTTTTTTTTCGTTTTTTTTCCGGCGACCAATTTTTCTCGTTTTTTAAAATCACTACGTCTGTCGCATCTTATGGACCAAGTTTTTAATACCTTTTTAATACAGTAGTTTCCTGGTGTGATTCTTAGGTAAAGCTCTGGCGCCGAAACGTACGACGCCGAAACGTTACTGCGCCGAACCGGCGGCGCCAAAACGGTGGTGCCGAACCGGTAGCGCCGAAACGGAGGCGCCGAACTGATCGGGTCCCTTCAAATGAACCGTAAGTTTTAAAAGATCCTGTCATTTGACACCGAAATGAAAAAAAAAATATATATATATATATATATATAAGCGGGTCAACTTAGTGCATCGATAATAATGCAAAATAGACCTTTAACAGTGGAACCAAAAACTACTTCGCAAATTGAATTGTGTGAAACTCGCAATTGACTAAAGAGTTATCCTGTTTTATGATGATAAATTAACAATACACATACACTTTTTAGTTGGTAAAAACAAAACACTTGGTTCATCATGTTGAAAACTAGAGGGTGGTCTAGTGGATATCTCTAAAGCTTGAGGTCGTTCACCGATAATTCGTTTCTATACTGCTGCACTAGAACGTTAAAAAAAAGTTCTAGGGATTAGTTCCGGAAAGCTCTTTGCGTAGTAGTTTACAGGAATTCGTCAATTCGATGAAGAACTTCATTTTATGAATCTCAAAGAAGAATGTAAAGACGTCTGTATGAAGATAATTTGAATGCTCTCTTAGTATAGAAAGTTTGTAATTTTAAAGAATTTTTAAAACAGAAAGTTGACTTTTTAAATAGGTTGTTGTATTTCTTTGGAAAAACTCCCCGGGTCATATTATAAGAAAGAAATTAAAATTCTTATGAGTGATTCCGCCAGTATTTTCAGTTTGGGGGTTGTAAAATCAAAATTGGGAGGGTGTAAGTGGAGTTTTGCACGGTTTCTATTTCATTTTTAGCGTAAAAATTTCAAATTTGGGGAGGAGTTCTCAAGAATTGAGGGGATATCCCCAAAGGGGGTTCTGGTGGAATCACTGCTTATATATGAATTGTTTTTGGACCTCGATTTTCAAATGGTAAACCACTCCTTCCTACAATAGAGGAATAATTACTTTTGTTTGAACTCTGGACAAAAATTGGATATACACAATACATTACTTCAATTCAGCTAAATTATAATAGACATACAGTAATTACCCAAAATAGTCATTATCTGCAGATATTATGCCGCATGTGTTGTTCACAGTTCATAATTACAAGATCAGGTGCTTCTTTTTTTCACTTTATGCCAATTCCTCCTCGTACATAGATCCACAAGGGTATTTACATAATATATGGATCAATTCTTTATGTCAATTTCTTTCTCTTGCTATTTTGTGATTAAGGGAATATCATTTAACCTTGGTAAACAACATTATATCGTTTAGATGGCCTCATGAACACTCTCGTTCCGACACTCTAACAATGTGATAAAGTGTAACGAAATTATATTAAAGGGTACCGTCGAGAAATATGAACAATTCGTTGAAATTACACCTGTCAATAAACGTTGAGAAAAAGGGAGTAATGGATGCCAGTTTATCGAGCTATTATCAATACTCATATGATCTCATTAACTCTCCCATGTTTATATTCTTTCCCATGCTCTTCGGAACAAGGGGATGTTATTAGTTACAAGGGTACCTAAAAGGTGTCACCATTACTCGATACTAGATAATCATATAAACAAATTAACGAAGTGAAAATTTTGAGTAGAGATAGCAACTAGTCTGTTTGATATTATTTTGAACAAACCAGGGGAAAATAATGGTCGTGTCTTGATCTAACGATTGTGAAATACGTATTGAATTTTCTTTATCTCCGATATGAAAATAAATTAAATTATTTATAGAGTACTATTCGAGTAACTGAGTCAACCAAATGTTAAGAATTTTGGACAGGAATTAATTCGTTAGTTTTACAAAATTATGCATTTTTTTTTTGTACGTAAAAGCATGAAACTTATCACTGAAGAAACTACTTATTTAAGGCTCAATGGAAGTGGGTTTTCCCGCCTTTTTTCGTTTTACGTCAATTATTAAAAATTCATTGCAAGTAAACAAAATTTAACTTTTACAGACCAAAGTTCGTATCGTTTTTTAATAATGAGTTCAATTAGCTTTAAGAAAATGCTACTAGTAACTGCAGGATTGTGTTCGCCCAAAATATGTTGTTATTTTTTGCTATAACTTTTGAGTGAATGGTCCTATTCCAATTTTCTTGTTTATTTGTTCATATTCTAATTTAACTCCACAAATGTAAATTATAAGAAACGAAAGAGAGACATCGCACGGATGTATATGTATTTTAGAATTAGAATGCGTATCTACCTTTCCTGGTCGTTCTCTTAACCGAAAACAGTCCCTTCTGCGAAAGTAATTTTCACCAACTTTTTGCTTGGCATCTTCATTGCAACAACAACAGGAGCGTATCTAGAATTTTGACTCAACTCACTACAAGGAAAATTTTAAGGCCTTTTTCTTAGGGCCCTTCTAGCAGAGGAGATAGCTTCGGAACAAATAACGTGCGCGAGGCCGCCATCTTGCATACGTAAGCTCGGGAGAGCGAATGGTTCTGAAATAAAAATCTTGCAGGTTAGACGTCAGAACCAGTGGTCGATTTTGGGGGGAACGCCATTCGCCCAGTTCCCGGAAAATCGAATTTGCGTTCCCCTACTTTATTTCGTCCTGGAACGCAGAGGGACGATCCACTTCTTAGAGGGAACGCATGCGGAACGTTGATGGTGAAACAATCAATCATATGTGGAATTTGTTTATAACTTATTTATAATTTAAAATTTAGTACTGTTATTCATCTCAACAGAACCAACATAACAACGTGATGTGGATTATTTTTTGTCATACTGGTTGTATATGATGTTAATTAGCGATGCGATGAGAGGCAGAAAGTGCTCTGAACGTACAAGCTTTGCTGCAAGTAGAATTGAGAGCGCTTCTGAATGTTTCTGAATGGAACGGAAAGTCGGAATTTCGCAAAGTAGGAATTTGGGAATTCCAAATTATGAATTTGAATTTAATATTTAAAACCATTAGCCTAAAGGCTTTAGGCAATTTGCTTCAGTGCGGATGGATAATGATGGGATGATTGGTGGAATGGAGAAACTGGAAGGAAACAGGAAAAAACCCGAGAAAACCCATGCACACGGTGTTTGTCCACCAAAAAGCTACATGGCACTAGCAGGGATCGAACTGACGACACCAAGCGGCAGAAGTGAGCGCTTTACCATTAAGCCACCACTGGAATTCCGAAAAGTCGGAATATCGGAATTCAAGTAATTCCGAATTCCGGAATTGACTTTGGACTTCCGAACTCCCCTACTTGGCAATCTTCTTCCAAGGGGCTTATTTTTTAAAGAAAGTGTATATTTAGTGTATGTGGGTCTCTTGCAAAAGTTAGCTACTGTTCATTTTCATCTCCCGAAAAAACATATTCGGTTTAATTTCATAATGTTTTCAGGTGCGTACTTGTGCTCTTGAACCAATGTAGTTTACATATTTCGTGATTGCATTTTGTTTTTTACTTTCGACTCGGTTTGATGTTGGTTAACTATGCACTTCCAGTATTTGAGTGCTTGTAATTAAGCAGCAGTGTACTCCACAGTAGTGGTTCAAAATATGTGTTCCTTTTGTAATATGTAGTGTTTTTTTTTTTCTGTAATAAGTTTGACATGGGTGATAGTGGACCCTATCTTTTTGACGTTTCTCAGAATTCAGTTCCGGGAAAGGAACAGACTTCGGTGCTTTTTATGCTTCAGGACACGAAAACCTAAGCGTAAAGTATCCTGTACAGAGCTGTTTGGTTCTATTCTTTGTAATTGTTGTTCATTTGTGTTTTGTTTGTGACATTGAAGTTGGTGGGAATATTCCACGAATGACCCATGATTTCTTATGATTCAGTGGGTTGAATTGTGCTTGTATCATTTTGTGCTAAGCATAACCACAGAAGTGGCATAGCAAGTGGTATACCTGCTTTCTTTTCTTGTCTATTTTTAGTATTTCGACTAAGCGGCAGGTCCTTTCATGCTAGCTTATTCTTTTACGTTTACTATTTGTTTCACGAGGCAGAGTGAAAGCCTTTTTATGTTTTATAAGTATGTTTTTAAAACATATTTGTCCTGTTCTTCCCCAAAATAGAATCCTGTGGTGAACGTTTGATACTGCGGCAATGAACTTGTGAGTTCCATAAGTCACAGAGTAAGTAAGTGAGTAATTTGTTTAATAAGGAGTTGAGCAACCCTCAAGGGCTCTTAGCTATTTTTGTGTTTACAATTGTTAAACTTTCCCTATAATTTCAGAGCGAGTTTGCCAAGTTTCTGTGGGGCTGTTTATTTTTGTCCCAGGCTGGAATCGACTTTGTGTTCCCAGAGATTTTGCTGCGTTAGTTCCGCTTTTTATTCAACAAAGAAGTTGGTAATAAAGGAAAACTGCAAAATTATTTGAAGTGTATACTTCAATGTTTTTTTAAGAATAGTTATATATATATCATCATCATCATATTCAATCGTTTTCTATCCACTGCCGGATGAAGGCCTACCCCCTTTTCTTTCCACATATATCGGTCTGCTGCTATCCTCATGCATGTAGCTCCTGAAAAACGCTTGATTTCATCTACCCATCTTGCATTTGGGCGTCGTCTCTTTTCTCTAGGAATCCAATGTTTAACATTTGTCGTCCACCTTCCATCTGTTCGTCTAGCTATGTGACCGACCTATTTCCACTTCATCTTCCTCGAAGTCTTGATTACATCCACTACCTTTGTTTGTGCGCGAATCCATTCACTTGTCTTCCTGTCACTCCTGGTTATTCGTACCATGCATCTCTCCATTGCTCGTTGTGTGACTCTCAATCTGTGAGTCGTTTGAGCATTCAATGTCCAATTTTCACAACCGTACATCATCACAGGTAAGATACATTGATTATAAACTTTACGCTTCAGACACATTGGTAGTTTGCTTTTGTGAATAAAGTGTAGTCTTCCAAACGAACTCCACGCCATTTTACATCTTCAATTTATTTCAGCAGTCAACTTGGCATTCCAAGTTTGAGCTGGCCTAGGTAAACATACTCATCAACTATACCTATTGTCTCTCTCCGTTAATCTTTATTTACCTCTTTGCAGCTTGTTGATTGTATATGACCTTTGTTTTACTTAAATTCATTTTAAGGCCTACTTTCGAACTCTCATTACTCAGTTCTTCCATTCTGGTTTGTAGTTCATCTGCACTTGAAGCGAACCTTAGGTGATGAAGATATTCGCCATTAATTTTAATTCCAACTTCATTCTAATTTAAATTTTGTAACACAGTTTTGGACAAATTGAATCTCCTTGCCTTCTCCTTTTCCAAATTTAATTTTTTCACTTTCCTGATGTAGTCTAATGACAGATGTGGCAGTCGAATAAATGTTCCGCAGTAGCTTGATGTATGCACTTTCGATGCCTTGATGTTCAAGTGATTTAAGTACTGCTGACAAGGAGACCGAATCGAAAGCTTTTTCGAAATCTATGAATCCCAAACATAGTGGAAGTTCACATTCATTAATCCTTTCCATAATTTCATTCAATGTTTGTATGTGGTCCATTGTGCTAAATCCACGACGGAATCCGGCTTGTTCCCTTCCCTGGTTAAAATCTAAGTCTCGTTCGATACGATTCAAAATAACGTTGGCGAACATTTTGTATAGGACTGACAGTAAACTAATTGGTCTGTAGTTTTCGACGCGTTCTTTGTCCCCTTTCTTCTACAACAAAATTATAACAGCATTATTCCAACTTAACGGTATTTCTCTCTTCCTCAGGCACATTGAGAATAATTTTGCAAGTTTCTCTTTCATGTTTTCACCTCCCCATTTAAACATCTCTGCTGTGAGTCCATCTTCTCCTTCCGTTTCCGTTCTTTATCCACTTCTTCTTTCATTACATCTGGAACATCTACATCATTTTCTTCTGAGTCTTCATTTCTTAGCTCTTCTTCGGAGTAGTACAATTCTCTGTAGAAATTTTCAAATATTTTTATAATTTCTTCCTTATTTCGTGATACGGTCCCGTCTGGTCTCTTAACTGCAATTATTTGCTTTTTACCTATCATGAGCTGGTGTTTGGTTTTCTTCAGGCTCTTGTTTTGCTCGACTGTATTTCTAACAAAATTTTCCTTATATCTTCGTACATTCTTTCTTTTTTCTTCCTTAAAGTTTTATTTAGTTCTATGTACTCAATCCTCCTTATGTAATTTCCTCTTCTTTCATTTCCCTTCTTTTCATCATCAAGAGTTTAGTTTCTTCTGAGATTTTGCTCTCTTTTTTCTTTCTGGTACCTGCTATCTCCTTGGCTGTTTCTCTTATTATCTCGGTCAGTATTTTATTTCTACTACTGATGTCTTCTTCGTCCTCTAACTCTTCGATGGCGCTGAATTTGTTGTTTAGTTCTATCTCGAGTGTCTGTCTGTTTTTCCTACATTTTCCAGACCTAAAACTGGCGGTTTCCCTCTGATAATCTTCTTTCTCTCAAGTCTAGTATTTAGCTTACATCTCACCATCCTATGATCACTCGAGATTTTGAAACTGTTCAGAACAGACACGTCTTGCACAATTGCCCTGTTATTCGATACAACGTAGTCTATTTCGTTTTTGGTCCCATTTGGGCCTTTCCATGTCCACTTTCTCTGGGGCGGTTTCTTGAAAAATGTATTAGAAATGAACAGTCTGTTGGCTTCTGAGAATTCCACTAACTTCTCTCTCTTTTTTTTTTCAAATCCAAAGTTTCCCACTTTCGTGTCACTGCTCTGCTTGGTTCCTACTTTCGCATTGAAGTCTCCCATTACAATTTTGTAATGCGATTTGCTACTATCCAAAATCTTCTGTATCTCCTCGTATAGGTATTCGATTTCTTCCTCCGGATGTGAGGCTGTTGGAGCATACACTTGTATAATTTCCATACTGTATCTGTTGTTTATCTTTATTACTACGATTCTATCTGAAATTCCTTCAATTTCTGTGATTCGTGACTTCAGGTCTTTATTAATTATAAAGCCAACGCCTGTCGGTTTTCCATTTTCTGTTCCTTTAAAGTAGAACGTGTGCCCCGACGGTAGTTCCAACTGTTCTTCATTCTTCCTCCATACTTCTGATAGTCCTATGATGTCCCACTTAATCCTCTTGAATTCATTCTGCAATTCTTCTAATTTGTCCTCTCCTGCAAGTGACTGAAATTTGAGAGTCACCACGTATAGGTCCGTTCGAGTTGCCATGTCGGTGTCCTGGCAGTCTACAGTCCGAACCCGGGCGTTTTGACCCTCTGACTTCCTGCAGGACTGACCGCTGCCGTTGCCAGCTGCATTCCGTCCTCCGGCCAATGAGGCTCTCCGAGGCTGTTACCTTACTTGTACCATCATGTGTACAGAAAATAGGGGTGCTGACATTTGACTCACCACGCTATCTGCTTATGTGGGTTGGTGAGCAATCCATCCATGTTCGTTCGCCATGCAGTTGCTTGGGTACTAAAAGGCCCCACGACGTGAACGTATGGATTGGACATTAGGTGTCTACCCCGGTCGGTTCCCTTAAGTCTTAGCAAGAGGAATTAAGGGGTCTCCTCCTAGTTAGTGGCATAAGGCTTTTACGACGCGTGTCTGTTTTGAACAGTTTCAAGGTCTCCAGTGATCATAGGATGGTGAGATGTGAGCTGAAACTAAATACTAGACTTGAGAGAAAGAAAGTTATCAGAAGAAAACCGCCACTTTTAGATCTGGAAAATCTAGGGAAAAACAGAGAGACACTCGAGATAGAACTAAGCAACAGGTTCAGCGCCTTGGAAGAGTTAGAGGATGAAGAAGACATCGATAGCAGAAATAAAATACTGACAGATAATAAGAGAGACAGCCAAGGAAACAGCAGGCACCAGAAAGAAAAGAGAGCGAAATCTAAGAAGAAACTAAACTCTTGATGAAGAAAAGAAGGGAATTGAAAGAACAGGAAAATTACATAAAGTGAAATGAATACTAAATAAAACCGTAAAGAAGAAAATAAGAGAGGATGTACGAAGATATAACGAAAATCTTGTTAAAAATACAATCGAGGAAAACAAGAGCCTGAAGAAAGCCAAACAGCAGCTCATGATAGGGAAAAAGGAAATAATTGCAGTTAAGAGACCAGACGGGACCGTAACACGAAATAAGGAAGAAATTATAAACATATTTGAAAATTTCTACAGAGAATTGAACTACTCCGAAGAAGGACTAGGCAATGAAGACTCAGAAGAAAATGATGTTGATGTCCCAGACGTAATGAAAGAAGAAGTGCATAAAGTAATTCAAGGGATGAAGAACGAAAGACGCCAGGAGAAGATGGATTCACAGCAGAGATGTTTAAATGGGGAGGTGAAAACATGAAAGAGGAACTTGCGAAGTTATTCTCAATATGCCTGAGGAAGAGAGAAATACCCTCAAGTTGGAATAATGATGTTATCATTTTTGTTGTAGAAGAAAGGGGACAAAGAACGCGTCGAAAACTACAGACCAATTAGTTTACTGTCAGTCCTATACAAAATGTTCACCAAAGTTATTTTGAATCGTATTGAACGGGACTTTGATTTTAACCAGGGAAGGGAACAAGCCAGATTTCGTCGTGGATTTAGCACAATGGACCACATACAAACATTGAATGAAGTTATGGAAAGGACTAATGAATATGAACTTCCACTATGTTTGGGATTCGTAGATTTCGAAAAAGCTTTTTATTCGGTCTTCTTGTCAGCAGTACTTAAAACATTTGAACATCAAGGTATCGAAAGTGCATACATCAAGCTACTGCGAAACATTTATTCGACTGCCACATCTGTCATTAGACTACATCAAGAAGGTGAAAAAAATAAAGTTGGAAAGAGGGTAAGGCAAAGGAGATTCAATTTCTCTAAAACTGTTTTGTGCGGTCCTGGAGAGAGTGTTCCAGAATTTAAACTGGGATGAAATTGGAATTAAAATTAATGGCGAATATTTTCATCACTTACGGTTCGCTGATGATACAGTCCTGTTTGCTTCAAGTGCAGAAGAATTACAAACCAGAATGGAAGAATTGAGTAATGAGAGTTCGAAAATAGGTCTTAAAATGAATTTAAGTAAAACAAGTCATATTGAATCAACAAGCTGCAAGGAGGGAAATAAAGATTAACGGAGAGAGACAATAGGCATAGTTGATGAGTATGTTTACCTAGGCCAGCTCAAAACATCGAATGCAAAGTTGACTGATGAAATAAACAGAAGATGTAAAATGGCGTGGAGTTCTTTTGGAAGACTACACTTTATTATCAAAAGCAAACTACCAATGTGTCTGAAGCGTAAAGTTTATAATCAATTTTGTTTACCTGTGATGATGTACGGCTGTGAAATTTGGACATTGAATGCGCAAACGACTCACAGATTGAGAGTCACACAAAGAGGAATGGGGAGATGCATGGTAGGAATAACCAGGACGGACAGGAAGACAAGTGAATGGATTCACGCAAAACAAAAGTAGAGGATGTAATCGAGACTACGAAGAAGATGAAGTGGGCCAGTCACATAGCTAGACGAACAGATGGAAGGTGGACGACAAATGTACTACAGTGGATTCCTAGAGAAAAGAAACGACCGAGACTACGTCCTAATGTAAGATTGGTAGATGAAATCAAGCGTTTTTCAGGAGCTACACTTCTAATATATGTAATTATTTGAATATTATATATTTCTTTGTGTCACATGTTTAAAGATTTCATATGTGTTGTGTATAAGTTTGTGTTTAATGAATGAATTTGACAACTAAAACAAATGTATGCTTGAACCATATGTATGATTAAATTATTACCATTCTCTGTGTATACCAACTGCCGTTAAGCTAAAAATCTTCTAATCTTGTACATAAATTTAGAAAATAACAAATTTAACCATAAACTCATACGGAGACATATTTCATTACTTTTCCAAAAGTGTCTTTTCTTGACAGTAACATAATTGGTCCACACAAGAGAATATGTAAAGAAACGAACATGGAAGTTTATAGAGTTTTTTTTTATAAAGTTCTTTCTGAAACAAAATAATTTTATGTCCTCGTCATACCAATGTGAATAATGTGTGTAAAATTACTGTCATAATTTCTAAAAAAAATATATATTATTTACCAAAAAAAATAAAAAAATAGAAGGAACTAAAAGACTAAGAAATTCAGAGTAAAATACATGACGGAAAACAATACATGAGATGTTTCTAGAACATAAAGCAACCCAACAGGAAGTTCCCATTTCTTGTTGTATGTTCCACTAATGTACTAATGAATAATACTCATTAGCAGAGTAGGCTTATCTCAACATCTTAATAGACTTTTGCCTTCTGCTCTCTCATCCCCCTCTCTCTCTCTCCCTCCTCTCTTCGAAGCCTGCTGACTAATTGATAAGTTTCGTGAGATGTATACATAAATACCTTAACAATAGCAAAACCTTCAGCACCAAATATACGATACATCCAATGTAATCTGTACATGCACAACACTATAATGTTTATTAGCCAAATTAAGCGCTTCTATAATTTCTTACCCTTATTACACATTTGGTGTTTTCATACATCTTTATTCGTGGTTTTGTAGATATGTCTAATTAGATCGTAAGATATTATGAACCCAATGTTCTTCCCCTGCCCATAAGAACAACAAAAAACACATGTTCACTGTTTTGCACTAACAAATTTAATTTCCTTATTAAGTATTACCCTTCAGATATACATGTACTAAGAACACACAAAAAAAATAATTGATTTGTTTCTTAATTGCTCAGTGCTCAGAAAGAAAAGGTGTACACGTGGGGGTTGAGGAAAAGGGTTATTGTCAAGCGTGAATTATTTGAAATGAAACAAGAACACAATATTCTCCTGCAGCACGTATCCTAATTAGTGTAAAGAGATGAACGGTGGACATTGGCTTGCTTGATTTTTTTTTTTTAAATTGTGAAACAAGAAAGTCATGCGAAATTAATTTTCTGATATCTGGAGTTAATTTCGCATGCAGTTCATTTATTTACTTCTTTCACAACAAAAGCTTATTTGCATTTTGAACGACTAAGAAAATTCTTTATAACTCATTTATCCTGTATACAGTGGTATATTAATCAATTAGAGAATTAAATATTTATAATTTACAACCATTGTTTAACGAGAATTTTCTTTCAAAGGGGCCCACTGGAATGTTGGTTTTGGTTTTTACTAAACTTATACTCGTAGACTATTTATGTTTAGAACGTAGTTATGAAAAGAAAGTACAATCGCACATAAATCGTTGGCAAAGGTTCCTGACAACCTTAAAAGAAGTGATTAAGACCAACAGACAAGTTTTATGAATCTCATTTCCGCACCCTCATACACCCCCAAAATGGAACTTTATATGGTTTACTTCAAAAGTAAATTTCATCATTACTGGATAGTGATGGAATGCATTATCCTTGGAAGTTATGTAACTACGAGGGGTGCTCAACAATTATTGTCCCTGACATCGAAGAAGTTGAACTACGTTCGTATATTATTATTTAAGACTCTAGTAGTAAGTGTTAAAAATTTCGGACTTCTGTCAGTGATAACAATAATGTTATTTACGATTGTTTAGGTTAGCGATTGTGTCCAAAATTGTTAACTATTGGTCAAAAGCGAGAACGAGTTCATGCATCAGAAACCAAGTTACCTATTTTTAAGTGAGACAATGAGCGGTTTGTTGCTAGATATGTAATCTGGATACACCATTAGGATCCGAAGTGTAAGGATCAAAGCATGCAGTGGCGGCACCAGGGATCTCTCTCTCTCTCCCTATTAATTTAAAGTTCAAGCATCCATTTGTAAAGCTATGGACACTTTTTTTGAGGATGCGAAGAGAGTTCTATTTGATTATCTCGACAATGAAACATGATCACTGGACATTATTACGCTCAGCTAATTCCAAAATGAAGGGGTGCAATCCAGGGAAAGAGGAGAGAAATGTTAATCACAAAAGTCCTTCTGCAGCAGGATAATGCACCCGTGCACAAAAGTCATCACACAATTGAAGCTGTCAGTTTGAACTACTTCAGCTTCCTTCCTACTCCCCGGATCTTGCTCCCAGCGACTTTAGTTTGTTCTCCAACTTAATCAGGTACGTGCGTTTTAGTTTTCTTCATTTTAACTACCAGGATTCACTCGTTACCTGAGAAACACAAAGAACATTATCACTGTCAGTGATAGATGTCTGAAAAATTTAACACTTACTACTAAAGCCTTGAATAACAGCATACTAACGTACAAAAATCGTAATCTCTTACTTTTCGTGATCTGTTGCTGCTTCTTCCGTTGAAGTTTCTGTTGCTGGACCCACTTTTAAATGCACTTCTCTTTTGCAAAACGTATCTCTTTCAAATTCTCGGTTCCTATTTAGTCAATCCCTTCTTGAACTGTTTGACTCGCTATTATGTCGTTATCTTCTTTTCTGAGCATGTGACCTTGTGTTGACGGCATTTACTCACTCCAGACTTTGTTTTCGCTTCCTACTGTTCTGATTATGGTTTCTTATTCTTTCTTCTGTATTGCATTATTTCATCTTGTCGCTTAATTCCTATCTCAAGTATTCTATTAACTATGAAGTGATATTGACATTATTTTGGGTTATATTGCTCCTCAACTGATATGGATACATCTCGAAGCTATTTCCTGTCCTGTCGTACTATCGATGCTCTGAAATCTTGGTATTAACTCCCAGCTATCTTCACAAAAGTTGATAGATTCCCAGCTTACTCTTCTCTTTTGGGTCATTTCTTTCTGTCTTTCCATGAACTCGGTTCCATAATAGTACTGCAAAAAAAGTTTCGACAGAAATTCTCAAAATTTCGGAGTTATCGTGAATTCATTGCAAATTACGAGTTAGCTGCTGATGACTTCCTGATGGAGTCTATATCCTTTACCTTGGCTTCTTCACTGAAACATATTACGCTTAACTGCATGGCTAGAGTTTTCAAGTATGACTTTTAGGATTTTGATTCTGTATGTGTCCATCCTACATTGTTTCATCTGGATGTTTCGTCCGCTTTGGTCATAATCGTTACTGCTTTGGAAATAGTCAGCCGGCTTTGTATATAAAGATTTCGTCGATTTCATCAATTTTTTCTTGATGGAGATTTATAATTTAATTGTTAATTTTGAAAAGTATATCTTTTAGCCTCTGATAGTCTTTTAGATTCAAGACAGTCACCTCGGTTTAGGTCTGTTTCTCACTTGTTTTCACAACTTCAAATGTCTTCTTAGTGGAGCATCCTATCGTCATATTTCTGGTATTTCTCCTTTTCTTCTGTGCGTAATTGAGAAAACGTATTGGTAAGTAGATGACTTGCCCTTTCACGTCTTGCGCGTGTTTTTATATTCTTTTACATTTTTCCTTGGTTAAGGTTTCCAATATTTTAATTTTGCCTTCCTTTCATTCGTTTTCCTGGTTATTATTTTTTTTTGTTTCCTTCTCATTCGTATTCGTCACTGGTGTAGTTATGTATGAGCAGGGCGGAGAGACCTTCCGTTTTCCCTCTCTCCTCTAAAATTTCTGCTTTGGTACTTACATCGTTTTACATTTTAAGTCATCTATTCGTTGACGAATATAATTCTTTATATCTCTTAGCACCTGCAACATATGCAACACGCTCAGGTCTATTGGCATATTTGGCTCAGGTCGGAATAGCTTAGGTACATGATGGAGTAGAGACAAGGGCATTACTTAAGGTATCATCCCAGCATTCACCTGATGCATATAATCACAACAAAATTCTACGGCCTGAGCCTTAGATACCTAAAGGCCGTAAATAAAATTTAATTCAATTGAACTAAATTCAAGTTGTGGGTTAGTTCATTTGAAAGATAATTCTTAAGTATTATCATGGACATTTTCCACAGTTATATTTTTGCATTTTGTTTATGCAATGTCTTAAAACTACGAAAATACATACGCAGTAAAAGTACGGAGACCTGCCACAATTCAATCTATCTGCCAAAATTGAGACAAATCCAAAAAAAAGTTTAGAATTTATATCGGTATAGACGTCAAGCTTCCTCGAGTTTCCAAATTGAAGACTAACTATTAGTAACACCACTTTATGAAAAGAATTATAAATCACCGTATTAATGTGCTAAGAACAACAAATTTTATGACAAAATGTTATTAAGGTTTAGCTAGTTTAAGATATTTTGAATGTTCAAGGTTTATCTATGGAGAGTAGCCCCATCTGTCGTTCACTATGTAAGCTGAGTAATTATAGCCAATATTCAATATACCAATTCAAGATAAACCGAAAAAAAAACGTGCACAAGAGGTGCAAAAATGTTCATACCAAAAATTCGCTTGTTAGTACATTCCTTTCTGTAATGACCCATTTTATCACATATTTCACATTTAAAGGGGAAACGAAAATATAAAAAACCCTTCACTTATTTAACGTTAAGGAACTCAAGTTCCATCCTTGCGGGCGTTCGCGGCGTGCTTTACTTGTGATTTCTATGAGTAGCCAATAGCAAATTGTGTTACACATAGAACAGGTACTTAAACACGGTATTTAATTGACTACTCACCCAAATCTCAAAGTAAGCAACGCACGCTTGCATGAAAAGCTAGCCTTACTTCTCTTTTTTCAGGCTTAACAGACACCACGGCCGAATGTTTATAGAACTAACATGTTGTATCATATACGTTATGTCATGAAAGTCTCCAAGGATGTTGGAATAAGAGGATAGATCTCCCCCCACAAAAAAACAACTAAATCCGAACGTCAAAACGTCAGCATCTTGATGTGCTAATTTGAGGAAGAGCATGAAAACTGCCACCAAACAACAGTTAATTCGATGGTAGTTTTCAATCCCGACATATTGGATGCTTCCGTTCAGAGATTGGCTAATTACTTTCACTTTCCGAAGTCCTTTTACCACTCCTCTAAATACTGACTAGGCACACCAAAATGTCGGATTGATGTTTTGACTTTCAGATTCAGTTTTTTCACCATTTTGACATATCCTCTGACTCCAATATCCTTGAAGATTTCAGTGACGTCACGTGTATAGGGCAACCTCTTATTTCTATAAACGTAGACTACGGCACTCTCTCGGACATTGCCTTCATCTCTTATTGTGATTTAATATTTGTTTCGATGATAAGTCAGCCTGACCATTTTTAACATTCTTTTCGTTGGTTTACTCCAATGATCTCGATCTAAAAGCGATGCTGGACTGTCTACTGCCATTGAAATTTTCATGAATATATGAAGCCAGGGAGCAGAGAGGATACTTAATCTCGTTCGTCCACTTCCAGTCTAAACCAATATGGACCAAATTTTCAGTTTTAACTAAGTTTTTTACGCTTGATACCGCTGTGCGGCCCGTTTTTTGATTTGCCTTTTTTCTTGCAAGAAAAAATGTAAATATTTTTTGCAGTATTTTACTGTTATATGAATAACTCGGGAATTAAAATTTAAATAAAAAAGCGATAAGGAGCGTAAATTTGGTCAACATTGGATTTTGACTGGAAGTGGACAGATGAGTTTAAATATTTGCTCTGGCGTCTCTTTCGACACTTAGCAGTCACTCCAATATCGTTACGTAGAGCTCGTGGTTTATTCACACACAAAAAAAACAATCTCTGATACTATTTTCATCTCCCGTAGTAGAACTGATGTAACTACTGAAGCTTTAATGATAAATTGGTTTATATTTATGTATCGATTTCACGATTACCTCAAGAGTAAAATGAAAAGGTTATCACAAAGCAGCCTACATGAATCCAAGTTTCACACCAACCGTATTCTTTTCAAATAACAATAGGGTATATCTAGCTTTATCTTGTTTTTAAAACGAATTTATTACTTTAAAAAAATATATTATACTCTTCTAATCTTTCGTTTTAATCAATATATTGAGAAATTAGTAGGGTCCATAGCAGATATTTTTTTTATCTTTTCAAAATTGATACCGAAGTCACTTGATTTTTTTTCTTTCTCTCATATATTTTTTTACTTTGTTTTTCACAGTTGAATTTCTCGTTTCTCTCATTATTTTTATTTTTTTAGGTAGATTTCGAAGAAAATATACCTATTGAGATCGGTACGATATGAAAGTGTATATATATATATATATATATATATATATATATATATACACTT
>JAGDQP010012348.1:35574-50568 GCA_022664845.1 Lepisma saccharinum
GGAAATATCACAACATTTGGGAAAAGTCGCCATCTTGGATCCAAAATGACCGCCCAAAATCCCATTTTGCACACCGTTTGAGCTGGATAAATGAAATTTTACTTGAAGTTGTACTATCACAAGTAGGTCACGACAAAATAAGAAAACTTTCAAAAATTCGTCAACTTGGATCCAAAATGGCCGCCCAAAAACCCAATTTCCAAATCATTGAAGGTAGAGAAACGAAATTTTCAATGAAGGTGTATGACCAAAAGTAGGTTACAATAAATGGGGCAAATCTTCCCTTTGGGGGCGCAGCCAACCGTGGGAGGGTGAAGATGTACTCCGTGGTGGTGTAGTGCTGCAGGGAGATTTTGGTTAAGATAAAGGATGCGCATCCTCTCAAAAGCACTGAAGTTGGGGGGCGAACCCCGGCTCCCAGCGAAACTTCGCAATCTACCTCAGCCTGTAGGCCTACCGAAAGGGATTTTTTTACTCTGTTTTCAGGACTGCCAGAACGATGTCACAATTTCTATCAAAACCTCAGCTCTCAGGCTCTACCTTCTTATGTCTGTCATGTGTAAATTTATGTACGTAATGCGTTTTATTCTAATGCATTGTAGACTTAAATATACAGTGGTCATAACCTATTTTTTTATTTCTTTTTGTTATAACATAAATTTATTCTATTTTGTTTCTTATTTCTCTGAATTAAATCGGTAAATGTAAGTCCATGGTGTTCCCACCATATAAATCCCATCGCAGTGGTTTATTTTATCAGAATTGCTTTTCCTTCAATTCACGACAGGGATTCTGCAAGGGTTTTCTGTTTAGGGCTGTAAAGCCAAAATTAGGGAATGCAAATAAATGCTCTAAGAGCATTGGTTTATTGATTTTTAACTGTAAAAAAATAAAAAAATAAATAAAGTTAGAAGCGGAGTGGTGGGTCATTGGAGAATTTGGATGGATGGACACCCCCATTGAGGACGCTGGCAGAATTTCTGATTCAAAGCGTTATTTCTTCCGCGTGCAGCTTCATCATGAAATAGATACGAAGAAACCCTCTCAACTAAACCATAAACTGGTATTTAAACTTTCTCCTCAAGGAACTTGTCTAGGAGATATGAAACACAGCTCCAATACTATTCATTGTTTTGATTGGCTAGTTCACCAGACATACTTTAAAGCTTCTTTTCAAGTTACGTTTCTTCCAATCAAATGTTCGATTAAAATTCGAAATAAGCAGTCGTGTTCCTTCTTAATAGATGATAAACATAGATGCGAAGTTACTTTTTCTTTCATTCAAGAAAACACTGGCGAAAAGTTCTTTTTTTTGTCACTTGTGCACGCGGCACTGTGAATGTGAGGAAAATCAAGGAAGTGAAACGTGATGCAGCGGCGGATTTACTACGATAACACATTGCGACGGGGTTAATACGGCGAATTTGGCACTACATCTGGATTTCACAATAAAAGTCTGTTCATATTTGTGTCCTATACTCTTCGTTTCCGTTCACCATGAAAAGTTGCTCAGAATCAAAGGGATGCAAGTGTTGTCAAGTGGAAAGAAAATTCCCGGAAAACGGAAAAGTCTGGGTTATATGAAGAGTAAAAGGAAGGGGGGGCGGAGATAAACATCAGGATTTTTAAAAAATCTTGTTTGGCACTTTTCAATTTTCAGCAATTTTGAAAGTAAGTTTAGCAGGCGGGAAATTTGTACAAAAAACGGGATTTTTTCAGTATTTTGAGGGAAATTTGGCACCGGGAGCCTGACAACCCTGCTTAGGGATTTTGTATGCGTTGTGACGATGAGCATGAGACTATTTGATATCATAAAACCCTTTACACATATAAACTAGATACAATTCTGCTAATTAGGGCATCTTAGGCTAGAAAATATACTGTTTTCTCTAATTTAACATCAAGTAAACAAGATGTTAGAACCACTTTTTTTTACATATATAAAATTATTATTTCTGTCTCTTCAATTATGTATTACACATAAGTCATTTTTTACTTATTATGAGAGCAGGGTCGCTATATTTCAAAAGTGAAAACTCTGGACAGTACTGATTTACTAAGATCTTTAAAATGTGTCAAATGAAAAGTTAAAACTCTTTTATTAACTTAGTTAAACTAAAATGACGTAAGTTTTATTAGAATTTTATATATGGCCTTCAGGCATCTAAGGCTCAAACCGAGATAGAGGAGAAGAAAGGATTCAGGAAGGTGTCAGGCAGGTCCTATGTTAAAGGTGCTATCCCGGCATTTGCCTGGTGTGTCTGTGGAAAAACTCTAAAAAAGCCTCAGTTAAGATGAATAGCCGCTGGGATCAAACACACGACTTCCCAAATCCTACGCCAACGCTCTTCCCTGTGACATAAGCTAATATACTTGACATGGTAAGCTTGCAAAAGTTTGAATTAATCTTACTCTGCTATTGGTGTTTCAACTGTAATTTCCCATTCTTAAATAACAGTTTTCACTATTAATACCAATGACTTCTATCTAAAAGCGTTACTGGATTGACTGCTGCCATTGAAATTTCGTAAATACATGAAGCCAGGGAGCGGAGAGAACACTTAATCTCATTTGTCCACTTTCAGTCTAAACCAATACGGACCAAATTTTCGGTTCTAACTCAGTTTTATACACTTGATACCGCTGTGCAGCTCATTAATGATATAATTTTTGCAAAAAATGTAAATGTTACTTACAGTATTTTCTATTATATGCTTTTATATGAATAGCTCAGGAATTAAGACTTAAGTAAAAAGAAAAACGGACCGCACAGCGATAAGAAGCGTATAAAATTGAGTTAGAACTGACAATTTAGTTCATATTGGATTTGATTGCAGTGAGCAAACGAGTTTAAATATTCGACACTGAGCAGTCAGTCATTCATTATCGTCATTATGTAAAACTCGATGGATAGAATAATAGAACTTCAAAATTTTAAGAGAAAATATTGTAACAAGCTTGGTAAACCAATCATGTTACACACAACAATAATGTAATATATGCTAAGTTTTAAAATTTAATTTTATATTCTTTTAGCATTAGTTTTTAAAAAATGAGGGAACTTGGATACTGTGTACTGGACTCTGAAGCGCGGTAAGAAAGTGTGGGAAGCTTTCAGCCAATCCGAAACGATTCTTTAAATTTGGTCCAAACTCTCGCTGTTGAAACAAAGGGGCAGGAACCGTATATAATGGGAGCGCGTCTCGCAGAGGACACACGGAGAATGGAGGAGCTTGAATAATGAAGAACTCTGCAGACTGTACGATTCACGAGATGTTGTAAAAATAATGAAGTCGCGACGACTAAGGTGGGCAGACCATGTAGCTCGGATGGGGGACAAAAGAAGATTATATTCTATTATGGTTAGAAGGTCGGATGGAAGGAGACCATCGGGATGACCGAGACGTTGTTGGGAGGACAAGATTAGAAGAGATCTTCGAGAAGTAGGAGTTCGTGATGAAAACTGGCTTGATGTTGCCCAGGATAGAATCCAATGGCGAACGTTTCTTACTGCGGCAATGAACTTGCGACTTCCTTAAGCCATAGAGTTAGTTAGTTATATTACCTCTCTATAGGACGTAGATTCCCGTAGCAAATTTCAAGGTAGGATTCGATAGGATCTCATTGACGGTTTAATTCCAGTTTGTTTCAAAATAACAAATCGCATCTTATGCAGCCGACATTACGTCTAAGCTCTTTCTCTTATATAACAAAGGATATGCTTTATTGTAATTCCTTTATATACATATCTTGTTTTGATATCTAAACCTTTCTGTGGCCTTTATAGTGCAGGCGTCAGGTAGTTTTGCCTCCGAAAAAGTGAGGAAGTTTTGATTTTTTCATGAACTTGTGCAATTTAGTGTCCTTGATAACATACTAAATTTGCACCCCTGTACCTTTGCCGCTCGAGCCGCCATATTGCCAAAATGGCGGCTGAAAACAGTTTTTTTCGAAATATCTCGATTCCAGTGCATCCTACGGCAAAAGTATCTATTTTATAATCGAAAGAGAAGAAAATTTGCTACAAATTATGTGATATACGTTTGTCTTGTAAACCTGATGGTTTTCGCACAACAGCCGTGTGAACTTTAGCATATTTGTAAGCTAGTTAGCACAGTCGCTTTGTACAGAGTTGAACGAGGTCGAAACCGTTGATATTACCCCAACTGCACTTCATTGCTCCCCCCCCCCTATTCTTTGAATATGTGTGTGTGTTTTCCCTTCCCTCCCTTCGTCTGGGTGGACTTGTCCTTTAGTTTTCTGGATGTGACAATTAAGAAAAGAGCAAGTGGACGATTGGAAACAGACGCCTATTACAAACCAATAAACAACGAGACACGAGTTCTTGGAAGCCATCTCGGCTCACCCAACTTCATTCATAAATTCACTGTTCAAAAGTCAAGGATTGAGATCGATTAGAATTGTAGACAACAAACAGAAACTGAAAAAGAGACTGATAGAAATGGGAAGGAACTTCCAAAATAGAGGCTATAACAGAAATATGGTCAAATCTACACTAACGAAACTTCTCGGACAGACTACTAGAAAAGAAACACGAAATAAACAAAGAGGAAATAGAATAATTCTTCCTCTCACTTACCATCCTATGAAAACAATATAAAAAACTGGTCCAAAAGTTTTGGAACAATATCAAAAGAGAATATAGTAAAGAGGAGTGGTGGACCAGTATGCCACAGGAAACACCAATGATAGCTTACAGAACCCCCCACAATCTGAGACGCATGCTGACTAAGGCAACCTTCTCATAGGTGAGAACCCAGAAAAACGGAGACCCAAAGAATTAGAACAAACCCTCCTCTCCTAATAAAACAAAATGAACCGCACACATATAGTTGGAAAGCACTGAATGGAATTATTCCAATTCATAACAAAGACTACTCTGGACTGAACCTACAAACAAAAGAAGGAAACAAAAATCTAACACCAACAGAATGCTGGGTCGGTACCGAGAAAAACGGTCAGAAACACATGGCAGCTCCATACTAAGTTACTAACTACAAAAATTAAAATTACAGGACCCAACAAATGGGCCAAACAATAACAAACCAGAAGATAGAACCCCCTTTTCTCCCCGGGGAGGTCAACCTTAAACAGGTTAAAGAGGGTATATAGACACTTCTAAAAGAATAACACCAACATTGGCACCACTGGTGACATTACAGATGAATAATAATAATAATAAAACAAACGACATGACCACCAAGACTGCCTTACACAAAGGAACGGAAATCACAACCATACGGAACGATTGACCGAAATCAAATTACCAAAACCGAAAGAACTAAACGCTTTTACCAACAGTACAAACATAATTATAACTACTATTAATAAGTTATATTAATATAAATAATGACAACACAACCACTGCTTGAACAATATACAGGCCTACATAACCAGAGGCCAAAATGACAATGCGAAGGCGACCAAACAGGAATAGAAACCAAATAATAATAATAACCAAGACATAGAACGAACCCAGAACCTTCCAAATACTACCCAGTTTTGGGGCCCCTCTGAACGGAAAATTATATTGGGAAACAATCGAACCGGAGACAGAGATCTGAATGAGCTCTATTAATAACAAATTAACCGAAACATTATTAACAATAATAGACGGACACATTTCAAACGATTTGGAAGAGAGAGCCCAATCTCATTTGGGACCCACATGACTACAGGGCTCTTAAAACTCTTAAAACTGAGAGAGTACCACATCCACTTGAAAATTGGAAATAAACCTACTTTTCGGAACCCGGTACAGCCGGAGGACTGATACATATAGAGTGGAAATAGAACTAGATAAATATTGTCTAGGATGGAAAAGAAAAGAGATAAAAAAGGAAGCAAAAATAAGAGAGGAAAGGGAGGAGGGTGAAACTACCCAAAAGAGGGACCCTACAATTTATGAATATTTAATAGCTAGTCCGTAAGGAAGGATCGGGCTCCGGGCCTCACATTAACCAAAGAACAAGATAAAATTATAATTGTAATAATGTAATATAGATAATATAATAATACTAGTTAATATAACTAATGAAAATATGACTAGAAAGTGAAAAACTTCAATAAATAACAAATATACTAGAGTTCAGTCGGCTGTTGTGCGAAAACCATTAGGTTTACAGGAAAAATGTATATGACATAACTTGTAGCAAATGTTCTCCTCTTTCGATTATAAAATAGATACTTTTGTCGTAGGATGCACTGGAATTGAGATATTTCGAAAAAACTGTTTTCAGCCACCATTTTGTCAATATGGCGGCTCCAGCGGCAAAGGCACGGGGGTGCAAATTTAGTATGTTATCAAGGACAATAAAATGCACAAGTTCATGAAAAATTTCAAAACTTCCTCACTTTTTTGGAGGCAGACCCCTTTTTTTTCGCCCTGACGCTTGGACTATTACAGCTTAGTTATCACGTCGTAGAGGTGACCCCTGCTGCGAAAGAAAGGTCGCGTTCAGTCTTTATTGAAAGAGTCATTCTGGCACTGGTGGGCACTGAAGAATAAAACCTCCGTCAAGAGGGACTCGAACCCGCGCTACCTGCTCAGTGTTAAGCTGAAGTCAGTGATCGTACCTTAAATTTGTTTCATATGATTGGAGTTCTTCGTATTTCGTTCAGGACTTAAGTTATCTCTTTCATTTTGTTAAGATACAACTGAAGTCACACCATTTTAGCTGGTTAATTTAACGACGATAACAAGGGGTATTCTTCTCAAGGTACCATCCCGACGCTTAGCTAGTGCGACTGAGGGAAACTAGAGAAACGCTCAGTCAGGATGCCATACACTGGGAGGGAATGGAACTCGGATACGGCAGGGGAACGGCACCCTGTGTGTGAATGCTCGCGGCTATGGCACGGACGGAACATGGCAGCGTAACGGCATGGGCACGGTACCGTATGTGTGAATTAGTCTTTAGTGTGCCGTGGGTCCTCCGATCGATTCATATCCATTCCAGCGTTTTTCTGTTCATACTTTCAATTCTTCTTTCTTGTCCTGTTAAGGTTATTTCAACCGTAAACTAGACTGTATGATTTAACTTTGTTAAAACCTTTCTGGTTTAATTTGCTAAGCTTGCACTAAGTTGGGACACTTGTAAAAGCAGTGCTGTTACCGCCCATACAATTTATTTTATCATTTTTTTTTCGAGTCAGGTCAAAATTGCCACGTGGGCGGAGCTACTTGTACAATTATGAATTATTTTTAGTGTTTAAAGCAAAATGTAGCTTTAATAGAGGACGATATAAATGCACTACAAAGTAACACCGATAGCTTAGTAGAAGTCTACAAGTGAACGTAGATAAAACAAAATACGTGATAATAAGCCGGAACACACAGGATGAAGGAAATAGATACACAACAATTAAGAATAAGTTCATAGAGAAAGTAAAAAAAATGCTTTGGAGTAGGGAGATACGCAACAAGCAAAAATGAGGTCACAGTAGAAATAAAAAGTCGTTTAGTATCTGGCAACTCATGTTTCTATTCAGTCCAGGAACTCCTAACATCGCGATTAATATCAAGAAAGTTGGAATTAAAAACATACAGAACGGTTATTCTGTCGATAATACTTTACGGTTGCGAAAGTTGGAGTACGACCCTAGCAGATGATCATAAATTACGTGTGTTTGAAAATAAGGTTATGAGAAAGATATACGGGTCCAAAATGGGACGAGATGACCGAAGAATGGAGGAGACTGCATAATGAAGAACTCCACGGACTGTACGATTCACCAGATGTTGTAAAAATAATGAAATCGCGACAACTAAGGTGGGCAGACGATGTAGCTCGGATGGGGGAAATACGAATATTATATTATATCATGGTTGGAAGTCCGGATGGAAAGAGACCATTGGGAAGACCGAGACGTCGTTGGGGGACAATCTTAGAAGGGATCTTCGAGAAGTAGGTGTCCGTGATGAAAACTGGCTTGATGTTGCCCAGGATAGAATTCAATGGCGAACGTTTGTTACTGTGGCGATGAACTTGCGAGTTCCGTTAATTCATAGAGTTAGTTAGAGCAAAATGTAGTGATGCTTTTTTGTAGTTGTTGTTTAGCCACACCGTGTGGGGCAGATTGTAATGTGTATGAACGAGATTGTCCAAACATTGTCAAACGGGGTAATAACAAAAAGCAAATGACGGTAGAAATGCCATTAGTCGGTGACATGGTATCAAGTGACACAACCCAGTGACAAATTCCAGAAGGATTTATGGCTAAAGGGGTTATAATTAAGTTGACACGCGATTATTCATCGCAATAAACAATACGAGTTCTGACGTGATATTCTCTTGGTTACTCTTGCAATATCCTCCCCCTCCCCCAACACGCAAACATACACCAGCGGCAGTCAAAATAAACGTCCGAAGCTCACCGTGTCGCTCGTCCTCTTATCTAACCATAGAGTTTTACATCAACGCGAAAACAAACGGCCTGTTTAAACGTCCGGTGACGAAGCTGGTAATATTTATGCTAATCACTTCATTTTGAAAACAAAACGAGGAAAAAGAGAAAAGGGAAATTAATGTTGTAATTCTTTGTTTCGGGGTATCAAAAAAATGATGTGCCAGGGTAGGGAGAATAATTATTTGTCTTTTCCCCTTGCCCCCTTTCCTTCTCTTTCTCTCTCTCTCTCTCTCTCTCTCTCTCTCTGTTTCATGAAACTAGAGCTGATGTACGAGGAGTATTCCGAATTCAATCTCTAATTTACTCGTTTTTTTTTAAAAAAAAAGAAGGAAAACAATTCCCTTAAATACACACAAAATCGGTGCCCAAATTTAAGAATTTGGCGCCGTAGCGCTAGCTTATGCAGTTCCTCTTCAAAATAACGCGCCGCCAGCAGTCTGTAACCAGTTTATTAGAAAATTATGAAACTTAATCGGAAATCTGCGGAAATTCATAGGAAATTTGTGGAAATTCTTCAGAACTTTGTGGAAATTCATTATAAATTTGTCGAAATTCTTCAGAAACCTGTGGAAATTTATTAGAAATTTGTGGAAATTCTTCAGAAATATGTGGAAATTCTTCAGAAATCTGTGGAAATTCTTCAGAAATATACGGAAATATATTATAAATTTGTGGAAATTCTTCAGAAATATACGGAAATTCATTGGAAATTTGTGGAAATTCATTGGAAATTTGTGGAAATTCTTCAGAAATCTACGGAAATGCATTAGAAATATGCGGAAATTCATTAGAAATTGTGGAATTTTTTAAAAAATCTGAGGAAATTCATTACAAATTTACGGAAATACATTATAAATTTGCGGAAATACATTAGAAATTTGCAGATATTCTTAAGATTGGTGGGAATTAATACGAAATTTGTGTAATCTTGAAGTGACGTCTTTAAGTTCACGATTTCGTTGATTTATTTGAACAAATTCTTTAGTCACAATTGGATATGAATTTATTTTAAGACCTTTAGGTATCTATGACTCAGGTCTAGTCACAATTGAATGTGGTTCTGTGTCCTGAGATTCATTGTCGCATATGTCCAGCATACGATCATATTATGAGTAGCTCTCGTATGAGAGGTGTAATTGACACATTACAAGGATTTTCAGTGAAGTATGCTTGATTATAACTGCAATTTTACTTTGAATTTGCAATATAAACATGGCATGTGTGTGTATGAATAAACTGATAAAAATTATCAACTCAAAAAGATAACTTGATTCAAAGAAAATGAACAATATAAAGAAGAATAAGGGATAATATGTCAAAAGAATGAAGAAAAGAAAAAAAGGGGGAAATGGTGAAGAAATTAAATATATTTATCGGATTAAATACTACGAAATCTTATGTGTTTAACGTGTTGCTGTTTTAAATACAGTATACAAGGGAAGAACAGTAAATTAATGATATCTTCGAAATTGTTTCTGATAAGTTTGATTTAATAATATCTTTGGAGAAATTCCTAGTTTCAAAATAAATAGCGACTGTGATTCTGTGTTGATACTCTTATTTACAACTCATTTTTAAATTAAATATTTGTCTGTTCGTGCACTATAGAACCAGTGTATTTAGAGAAAACGGTACATTATACAGATATTCCTTATATTACCGACTGAGACGTCTACTTAAGGGTTCAATATTGTTATTATTTTTAGCATTATTGATCTGAGCGAGCGTTAATAAATGAAGCTCTTTAGGCGTTCACTCACACATTTTTTGTGATGTTCCTTATCCGAGGTTTCAGAACAGATGATCGATTGCTAATTTTAGAACGTTGTATAGGGTGTGCTGGATACAGTTTGAGAACTTTGGGATTGGCAACAAGTTTCCTCTGCACTGTTTTGTTTATTCTCCCTTGTTCACGAGTCCAAAAACCGCCTGTGATGTTAGACATGCAATACCACGTTATTAACCATTTTAGAAGGAAACCGGCGCCACTATACATAATTACTCTTAGACATACAATCACGAATAATTAAAAGAAATGTATAGAGCTTAAATTTTGAAGCCACTTCTAATCCAGAAATACAGGCCTTTTTCACAGAGACATTTTTCTTTTAGTTATTGTCATGAAAACGAGAAAACTGATCAGTTTTCTTAACTTCTTGAATGTCATTTAAAGAAAAATAAATAAACAATGTTGTCATCTGTTTCATATTCAGGGTGAAAACAAGAAAAGCAATTTGGAAGTCCCAGTGCAACTTTCAAAGAAGCAACACTGCTTCCAGCCTCTCATCACGTTGAAAGAGGTTTTTTTTCTCAAAGCAAAGCGCCTTCTAATAAACTTTAATATGCGTTACATTAGTTCCCCACTGACCACGCCTACTGACGAACTTTTCTTGCCAATCAAATACCAGCTTCTTCCACCAGAGGAAGAAAATAACTGGAGGTTTCTATATATACGTTTCAATTATCTAGGTAGCGGCTGTCTCGAGAGCACGCGTGACCGTGTTATCAAAGTTCGGCTTCGCTTTGTGAGACACAACAACGTGTTCCGTGAGGGTATTTCATAGTTCTTTTTTTTTTTCTTATCAAAATAAAAAGGAAATATACCGTACCAAGCTCCTGAGTTTGAAATTAGCGTATATTGCTTGCTACCAATGGGAAATATTTTGTAATGGAAATGGAAAAAAAAAAAAAATACAAACCATTCCTGCATATATTTATACATGAATACAGCAGAACCTCAATGTAACGTACTTCTACGAACCTGGGTTTTGGAATTCCGATTTCGATTAATTGGACAACTTGCTATTGGATTATCCACCGTTCCTTCATAGTGCAGGCTGCATGTTAGGTAAAATCCCTATTATTTTGTGTTAGAGATACTACTTCAAATTTTATTTGGATAGGATAGTTTTATTTTGAGCTCTTAGGTCTAGATGGTCTAATTTTGCCCATTTTTTATCTGTTTCGCTATCATAATGTCTAACTTTAAAGTGCCTATTAATGTTTATTTTCAAATTCTGTTTTTCCGTATTACATTCTGACAAATAGCTTTTTTTTTTTTTAGCAGATCGAAAAAAACCGACCCTTTTTAATAATTTCACTTTGTCTGTCTAACCTTAATGACAATAGGTAAAGAGAAACTAATGTCAGATTTGAGGTTTAGTCATCTTTCTACTCGTTTTCCATTTTAATCAGTCACACTATAGCGCCTGAATTTCGAAACAGGTAGAAAAAAACTCATTTCAGATTTTCGTTTAACGCCCTTGAGTTGTCCAGACTTTTTTTTTTTTTTTAATCTGATGATTAAAACTGGTAGATTCTTTCCATGTTGTTATTTCTTTCTATTTAAAGACTGCATTTTTATTTTACCATATGCGCTCAGTACGCTGTCAGCTGATTCGCCTAACTATTTTAAGCCTACTATAAATTTATCTGTACTTGTGAAGTTTTAACAAGTTTTTAGTTCTGAGGACATAAAGTCTATGACAAATGTACACGTTTTTTTACATTTTTTTTAGTTCACAATGATTCAAAATGTCCTCAAAATCTTGCAACGTTAATGTAACTCATTTCCCGATATCATATAATGACGAACGAAAATATTGCACAGCGACGTAAGTCGGGTGAAAATTCAATATTTCGTTGTTACTTTCATATTTTAAAAGCATTTTTTTTTTTTCAATATGGACTTCTTTATTCTAAAATAAAAACTAACCTGCAACGATGTTGTTGCGTTTCACTGGTGGCAGAACACTTTATGATGTGTGTGACGAAACATCAGGTTCAGAAAAAGTATCCGAACACCGAAATAACTCGAAAAAGATAACAATAATAATAATAAAAAAACTTTTTATAAGCACACTTTTGTTAAACAATTCGTACTAAAAATTTTAAAAAATAATTGTATTTGTGAGTGACTAAAAAGAAAAGCACAGGGCGCACCATTGAAGAATTTATAGTGACTGGAGCAAGCCCCATTGTTTTCGTTTTAGTCATGCATAAACAGAATTATATTTTACCTTTTAGTACGAATTGTTTAAGAAAAGTATTTCTTACGTTTTTTTTTCTATCCTCTTTCATGATACATCTCTATATATAGCCTATTAGTCTATTAAGGTGTGTTACACATTTATTTAAGTGAGGTTAATAAAAATATTTTTTTCTATTTTCTAACTACTTGTCAGTTTTTAATACTTATTTTTATTTATTGCATTATCGGCTCTTTGTTTTTTTACCTCTAGTACCTGTATTAAAAATTTATCAGTGTCCTTGTCTGAAGTTTTGACCTAAGCTAACCTAACCTTAACGAGAGCATTCTTAAACCAAATCTCACTAATGGGTTCTATGAATGTTGTGAAGGATAATATACTAAATATCACTAATGGACAGTGGCGGCGTAAGAGAGTAGCCAGAGGTGCCCATGCCCCGGGCCCCTCATGCTGAAGAGGTCCCACTGGTGGCCGACGTGAATGATTAATCGCTCGTCAAGGTAAATCAGAGGAGCACCTCAATGGAGGACGGTGGGGCTATAACTATTCCGTCTCAAGATTCTTACTTGTGTGCTTGGTTGTAATGGCTGCTGAGCCACAATCTCAATAAGCAGTCTCATGTATAGACTACAGCAAATGCGGGACAAGCTCTTGACCAGTGTGTCTATCACGGGGCTCCTATTTTTCTAGGTTCATTTGCCCCAATCCACAGCTGGCCTTACGCCGCCACTGCTAATGGATTCTACGAAAGTTATGAAGGAAGAGGTTGGCTAAGGTTGGCAGGCCATGTAATTCGAATGTGGGAGAAACGAAGATTATATTCCATTGTGGTTCGTAAGCCGGAGGGAAAGAGACTGTTGGGAAGACTAAGACGACGTTGGGAGGATACTACTCTCCTATTAAGGATAGAATCATATTAAGAACTTTTGTTACTCGCCGATAAACTTGCAAGTTCCGTAAGCCATGGAGTAAGTATTATTATTATTATTATTAAGAAACACCAGAAAAACAAACCTTGGTTTGATGAAGAGTGCCTTAAACTTCATGAGGAACTAAAACAAGCAAGGCAACGATGGCTAAGTAATAAAAGCGAAGCAAATACCAACCACTACAGTAACGCGAAACGAAACGCCACACTAGGGTTCAGAAACAAAAAGCGAGAATATCTGACGTAGAAGATTCAGGAGATTGAGGAAAACGGGAAGACAAATAACATACGAGATATATAGAAAGGGGAAAACTCGTTAAGAAAAGGTTACCAGCCGAGGTTAGGAATGATTAGAAATGAACGTGGAGATCTTCAGGCGGATCCGACTAAAATTGTCGATGTGTGGAAAAGTTATTTCGACAAACTTCTTAATGTACACAGCGGGGAACAAACAGAGGAATTTGAAATCCATACCGCAGAACCGTGGATTCCCGAACCTAGCGAGATCGAGATCGAAATGTCGGTTAAGAAATTGAAAAATTTCAAATCACCAGGAATAGACAATATTCCAGCCGAATTAATTAAAACAGGAGGAACGGCACTAATCAAGGAACTACATAAATTGATAAGTGCTATATGGAGAAAGGAGGAGCTCCCAAAGGAATGGAAAACATCAATAATTGTTCCGATTTACAAAAAAGGCGATAAGTCGGAATGCAATAATTACCGCGGAATCTCGTTACTTCCAACTTGTTACAAGGTATTAAGTAATATTCTGTTAACACGCCTAAATGTATACGTAGATGAAATAATTGGAGATCACCAATGTGGATTTAGAAGAAATAGATCCACGTTGGACCAGATTTTTGCTTTGAGACAAATTTTGGAGAAGAAATGGGAATACAATGGGACGGTTCATCAGCTATTCATTGATTTTAAGAAAGCATATGATTCTATCAAAAGGGAAAAGTTATACAGTATCCTGATACGATTTGGAATACCGAAAAAATTGGTCCAACTAGTGAAGATGTGTCTCAGCGACCCCATAAGCAGAGTACGGATAGGTAATAATATGTCAGATAGTTTCAAGATTCGCAACGGATTGAAACAAGGCGATGCCTTGTCACCACTACTGTTTAACTTCGCGTTAGAATATGCGATTTTAAAAATTAAAGGGGACAAAAAGGGACTATCATTGAATGGTTTGAATCAACTGTTTGTATACGCGGATGATGTAGATTTAATAGGGGACGATATAGATGCACTACAAAGCAACACCGATGTCTTAGTAGAAGCGTGCGATGAGATAGGTCTACAGGTAAACATAGATAAAACAAAATACATGGTAACAAGCCGAAGCACAGGGAATGAAGGAATTAAAAACATAAGAATTAGGGATGAGGTCATAGAGAAAGTAAACAAATTTAAATACTTGGGAGCATACGTAACAAGCAAAAATGAGGTCACGGAAGAAATAAAAAGTCGCTTAGTATCGGGGAACGCATGTTTCTACTCAGTCCAAAAACTTCTAACATCGCGATTAATATCAAGGAAATTGAAATTAAAAATATACAGAACGGTTATTCTGCCGGTAATACTTTACGGTTGCGAAAGTTGGAGTACGACCCTAGCAGATGAACATAAATT
>JAGDQP010012349.1:0-12397 GCA_022664845.1 Lepisma saccharinum
TCAAACTATAGATGAGGAGATCTATTTTGTTGAGTTTTCAGTTATCAGTAGTACACAAATTAACACTTTCATGCATCCTCTTTTAAAGAAAACTAACGCAAATTAAAGTATCTCCCAATGCTAAAGTATTTTAATAAAGCGTTTTAAATTGCGCTATGCATTTCCAGAGAGTGTAATATGTTGTGTCGTGACACAAAATAACTAACTTTTTTCGGAAGAAACGGAAACAACAATATCTGCTTGTTCCTATTGCTTTCTATGGTTTCAACGCCTCAGTGTGACGTCATACTCGGCACCTCCAGGCCTGTAGAATATTCCGGGAGCCTCGACTGACGAGTGACGCCATTACTATTCCTTCATATGCCGCTATGTTTCAGTGTGTTGATCAAGTTGAGCGTGTATGTAACAATTATTGACTGCATTCAGCGCAGTGAGCGGCTCAGTGAGTGAGCGCTCACAGCGAATCCTTCGGATGCCTAATTTCGTTTATGCTTAACAAACAGTTGAATTTTATAAAGCATATGGCTGAAGTTCCACGAACAATTGAATATCGCACAGCACAAAGAGTAGTAAACATGACGCGTCGGGATGATGTGAGGCATATGTTTCAACAGATTTTTATCTACGACGGATTAAATATGAATGTGAAGCTGCAAGACGAATTAAATATGAATACCACACTGAAGCTGCACCTCATCGCTTGTTGTTATTTGGTAATATTTCTGATTAAACTCGAGGGTATACTATATTGCTCACCGCCGGAAGCCATATTGCAGTCGCACTAACCACACTTCCGGGAGGTCCGGCTCACAAGTGAGCGCGAAAATCTTTGCTCACAAGGATGGCGTTGGCTCACTGTGAGCCGGAAGTGAGAAGTGGCATTCAAAGGACAAATTCAGTCATCCCTCAGTGAGCCCTCACCGCTCTGAATGCCACCCATAACACATAGCTTTACGTAACACTTTTAGGTTTACTTGTTTCTCGCTAGGTTTTTATAGAACTGTCTGTATGAAATATGTGCAATGGAATGACAGGCATAAACTGTTCATAAGGCATGAGACACAACAGCTGTACAAGGTCATAAAGGTGATAATTTTCATTATTATAGTTATAAAGATCACACATAACTTTTAACAAGATAAAATTTGTTGTAATTATATACATTGAGACATTATTAACAACGAAAGTAACTATGCTGAATGCCTCATGTTACCTCGGATTTTACTCTCCCGAGACGCACATAAACTGACAACAATGTCACTATACCGATTTAAACTGTGACGTCATGTCCTATTGACGTGTACATAAGTGCTATATACGGTGAACGTTGGACGTGCGCGTAGTCACACCATTAATATCCGTTGTAAATTATTTCACTATATTATCCTGCAATTATTATTCTGGTATATGATATGATATGGTATTTATTCATGAAAAAAAAAAAGGAAAACATTTTTTCAAGATAACCAGTGTTTTTTGTCTTCTAGAAAACAACATTTTTTCCGGTTTCCCCCAAAAATTTCCCGTTTTTTCGGCCTTTACGTCACTAAGTAGGGATAATGATAAAAATCAGAGTAATAAAATACTGGATATAAAATAAAAACAGGGAAATACAGAAGACATGTCTGGTACATCAAGAAAAGGGGAGGGGGAATAATTGGCTAAAGGGCATTCGACAATATCTAGGTGAAATAGGAAAGGAAAATTTGATGGCGAAACCGAATTTGCAAATGAAGAAAGAATTAAAAGAGATTAGGAATAAAATAATAGGATTAGAATATCAAAAGTTGAGGGAAGAATGTGCAATGAAATCCTCATTGTCAGGATATTTAGACATGAAAGTGGAGGAGGGTGTGGAATCATACTTAGAGTTAGACAGAGGCAAAAGAAGGACGGTAGCAATATTTCGACTGGGGATGTGGAAATGGAATGGACTAAAGGACGAAGTGGGAAACAGGTTTTGTATATTTTGTGGGGAGCAGGGAGACGAAATGCATATTTTAATTAACTGTAGACATACGGATAACCTAAGGGCACAACACTTGAGATTACCAGAGAGTAGGGAGGAGGGGAACAAATTCATACAATTGATAATGAGTCAGAAAGATAAAAACGTGTTAACCGGACTGGCAATTTTCCTGCAAAAAGTTTTGGCAGAGAGAGAAAAAGCAATTAAAAACAAACGGGAAGAAGAACAGTCCTCTGCTCTTCCGGTCAGTAGAGAGGATTTTTAAAAAATGTAACAAGGAGGTATATTACAAGAAAAAATGGTGACAAATAAAAAAATGTCAGTTTGTTTAACAAAAAAAAAGCAATGTATGTGGAATAAGTACGTATTACGGGTCCTCGGACCTTCAATACGTTAATAAATCAATAAATAAAAATAAAAAAAACTAGGGGTAATTGCAGTGTGTTTAAACCATCGAGCTCTACGTAAACGATACTGGAGTGACTATTTAGTGTTGGAAGAGAGACGCCAGAGCAAATATTTAGGCTCGTTTGTCCACTTCCAGTCTAATCAAATGTGAACCAAATTTTCAAATCTAACTCAGTTTTATACGCTTCTTGTCGCTATGTGGCCCGATTTTTTATTTGTCTTAATTCCTGAGTTACTCGTGTAAGACTCTGCATGGAATAGAAAATACTGCAAATAATATTTACATTTGTGCCAAAATTAAGACATAGATTTTAAAAAAACGGGCCACACAGGTTGGTTAAGCGTAAAAACTGAGTTTAAACCGAAAATTTGGTTCATATTGGTTTAGACTGGAAGTGAACAAGCGAGATTAAGTGTGCTCTCCGCTCCCTGGCTTCATATATTAAATTTTCGATGGCTGCAGTCAGTCCAGTATCATTTTTTGATAGAGGTCATTGGTTTAAACTCCATGCTCATAATAATAACCAACCTGACTTTAATTAACCCCTTTCGCTCGCTTGAAATGTTATCCGTGTTTCTTTGTGGAAAAATGCGTGTCATACATAACACGAAGTGTCGCCATGAGTATTCCTTTGCATGCCAACATATTAATTATATGTTGATCAACTGGAGTGCGTATTTAAAGAAAAATTATAGTGACACATGGATTTTCGTAAAACTTTTTGGAACTCTGGTTGTTGCTACGTGTTAATAGAAGTGTCTGTGGTGATTATTTGCAAGGGAGTAAGTGGTATAGAGCACACATATGATTCACTAGCTGGGGAAGCTGGGAACATAACGTAAATTATATCAGTCTTCCACTCCCGTACGCTTCCCGACTGGACTTTACACACCGAGAGCACAGTAATCTAAATCATAATGTTATGCTTACTTATGATTATCATGCAAAGTGTTAGCACAAGCATCTACATGTATATATAAATATAAAAATATTTAAAACTTACAGTGATTCTGACACTAACACACTACCTTATGTGTTTTTCTTGTTTGTCTCTCCTTTCTAATCTCGCTTATTGATTATCTCTAGTAACCTCTCCCACATTGGGTAATGACTGAACGCTACGTAACAAAAGTAAGTGCTTATCTTATCTAATCTTTGTTTCTTGAGGGAGCTAATATAGCTTCATTCAAAAAACATATTATATATTTTAGTGTTCGTTATCTTAAAAACTACATGCTCAGTTCTTTGTACATATAGCAAAACATTGTTGCAATTTTATTTGACTTGAATTCGTGAAATATGCTCAATCCAATAACTCCATTACAAGGCGAAAGAGTGTTTAATATATACAGTATAATAAATCACAGCCATATTCAATCCTCTCCCCGAAGGGAGGAGTTGGTCTACTGCTCCCACGCTGACCAGACGGGTTTGGAGAGGAGAGCCGAAGCTCTCACTGTGATCACCATTGTCTTTTATTCACAGCAGCTCCCCAATTGTCCTCACGTTGCTGGATCAACACCGAAATTTTGAGCCCCCATCGGGAATCGAACCCTGGACCGGTCGCACTGAAGTCGAGCGCGCTACCGACTAGGCTACGCAGGCGCTCGATTCATTATTCTTGAATCTTGTCACATGTCAAATTCGTCAAACCTTCCTTGTTCTTGGTCTCCATATTTTCGATCTTCTAGAATGTTTCACGGCATATTTCATGTAGTTAATATTACTTTAAATTTTCACTAATGGTGAAAAACCACATGTTCTTGATACTATGCTTCATGATTCCTGATAATACCATAAAATTTCCACATATAATACCGCAAAATTCCCACAAATAATAATGAAGCTTGGTTTATGGACAATTTTATACATTGTCTTGAACTTTTCCAACACAATATGTACAATAAAAGGGGTAATAGAATCTGGGATTACATGTTATCCACATATGATAAATGTATCATCACTCCATCTCTAAACTTACTTTCATCTGATCACGAGAGTTTGGAGGTGGAACTCTGCATTAATCATTTTAAAGCAAAGTTGAAGGCTCCTTTCACCCCCAGACAGCATATTCCTCTTTGGAGAAAAGCTCCTTGGGATACTATTAATCGTGCTCTTTCTCTTTTCCCGTGGTGTATATCTGAAAACTGATCTGTGAATGAAGCTATTGATTTCTTTACTGATGCAATACATGCTACATGTAAAGACTTTGTTCATACAAAGAAATCCCAATCCTCTAAATATCCTCCCTGGTTTGATGCAGAAGCGCGGTCGGTTTTGAAAAATAAGAAACTTGCATGAGCACTTTGGAAGCAACATCCTAATGTACATACTTATTGCTCTTTCTCCCAGATTAGACATTACTCCAAGAAATTGCTTAAGGCAAGAATCAAAATTATGTTAACGAGGTAACATCTGAAATATCAATCAATCCTAAGAGATTTTGGTTTCTCATAAACTCTAGAAGATGCCAGTCACGTATTCCGACAGAGTTAGTTAATGATTCATCTACAGCTGTTGGTGAAGAAAGGGGTGTATCTATTCAATGAATACTTCTCTGACAATTTCTGTGTTCAATCTACTCCTTTGCCTACTCCTCAGATTCAACAGATCTGTTCGCATTCGCTGTCTTCATTAAGTACATCATCCGATGAGGTAAAATATCTTCTCTTTTCTTTACCTCTGAATCGTTCTCCCGGCTCTGACAATATTAGTGATATTTTCTTACGTAATACTGCCGAATCATTGGCTTTCCCCTTTTCTCGTCTTCTAAATAGGTGCTTTGCTGAAGGTGTATTTCCTTATTCTTGGAAGCAGGCTAATATTGTATCCATTCTGAAATTTAGAGATAAGTTCCATGTCTCTTCGTACAGACCCATTTCTCTGTTATCTATTTTGTCTGTGGTGTGCGAAAAAATCATCTAAGATAGGCTTTATAGTTTTGTCTCATCCTATCTAGACTATGCTCAACATGGCTTTCTTCCTGGTAGCTCAACTCTTACCAATCTGTCCTTGTTACTCTCTGATGCTACCCAATCCCTGTCCAATAATACACAACTTAATGTCATCTATCTAGATATAGCGTAAGGTTTTTGATAAAATTGCATGTAATCTTCTTCAAAACGAACTCACCGGTTTAATATCCATGGTTACTTCCTTTCGTTATTGCGAGACTATCTCACTGGCCGCGAACAACGTGTTGTTCTTTCTGGATCCTCTTCTAAATTTGTTCCCGTTCTCTCTGGTGTACCTCAAGGTAGTGTTTTTGGTTCTCTCCTTTTCCTTCTATATATGGACGATCTCAGGTCTTATCTCTCGTCACCTGAAACCAAGATTCTCCTTTTTGCTGAGGTTTGTAAATTATTTCGAGAAATTAGATCATTACATGATGTTACTGATCTCCAAAATTCCATCTCTAACCTCTTGGAATGGTGCAATGCGTGGAACTTGAAAATAAATCCCTCAAAATCTTATTTTCTTACTATTTCTTTAAAGAAGAATCAAATTCCATCTAGCTATTTTAGTGGGGATAATCCTATCGCTAAAGTTTCCTCTTAAAAAGACCTTGGAGTGGTATTTGACGAGAAACTTTTGTTTGCTGATCACGTGATCTCTATAACTAACAGTTCTATGCGCTTACTTGGTCTTCTCTATAGATTTATACAAATTAATGATCTTCATTCATTGAGTATGTTCTACAAAACCTTCACCTCCCCGAAAATTGAATATTGCTCCACAATTTGGAACATGGGTAGTATTTCAAATTTATCTCATATTGATTCTGTTCTGAACTTCTTTCTTGCTACAGTCAAAAGAAGAATACCATCGGTACGTAGCTTAAGCAAGTCCGAGTTATTATCCGTTCTTGGCGTTCACATTCCCTCTTCATGTCGCAAGCTGGCAGATTTGATGTACTCATACAAGATACTTAATGGGAATCTTAGAACTGGAGAGTTAGTATCTAAATTTTACTTCGGTGCTCCCTTGCGAATAACAAGAAATAATAACCTGCTTCATTGTGCCACGCCTAGGCTAAGTATACTGCAGCGCTCCTTATTCTACAGACTTGTAAATATGTGTAATAATCTTGATTCAAATATTGACATTTTTGGAACTGAAAACATTTTCCGTCGAGCGCTAAATAATATCCGAGTTGTTCCTCTTGTGTATTATAATCGTCATGTTTTCTTATGTTATTTGCTGAGTTATTTGTTGTTTTATAATTTAATTTAATGTTATTTAGTTTGTAATGTTTTTTTTATTAATTTTTTTGCAATGTTATTTAGCTCCAGTGTAAAATGCGAATCCAGCTGTATCTGAAACTTAATAAATAAATTTACTGTACATCAGTCCAAAAACTTTGGTAATTTTCCAGAAATTATTCACTAAAATTTTATATACGACGCCATTTTGCCAACCTTCCGAAAAGTAAGTGCACTATCAATGAACTTACTCTCTATTAATAGTATTCCAGAGTACTGGTAAGACATATTAGAAATTTCGTTTTGCCGGGGGATACCATTGATATTGAGAATATAAGATTGCATTATCTATTGTAATCTGTTTTACAACTGTTCTTAACACTCTAGCCACTACGGTTATAAAGCAATTCGAAATAATTGCGTTATTATTACATTGCTATTTTGCGATTTAGAGTATCCCTCTTTTGCACAATTTAGACATAAAGAAAGGAGTTTTGATCTAGTTGAATATATTGCATGAATTAAATTATACCATATATGGTATATTCTAAGAAATGGTCTTAAAAATTTATTTTATTGGTCCATATCTGAGTCCAATTATATTCAGGGTGACATTTTTGTACCTTACATTCAGAATGTCTTCTTTACATGAGTAATCTATATATTAGTTTGGTACTATATTCATATATATTATTGTGAGATATTAATGAATATCCAATTTCTAGAAACACAGTATTTCAATACGGATAAATATTTTTTCCACCCGTCAATACAAATAAGAGCAGTTATTTGAATTTTATTCAAAATGCACTGAAGAAGAGCAGTAGTGAACATTTCTGAATATTCACAGATAATCATTCTAGTTCTGTGTGGGACAATATTTGCTTAGGAGAGAAAATGATGTCCCTTAAAAATTTTCATTATGTATAATGTTGCTACTTTTTCCCTTTCATATAGTTCATCTTGATCTTATACGTGTATTCCGAATAGGATTTTTCCATTTGAATATTGTAATTATTTTAAATTTAAACTTTTATCGCTCAAATATCATTACCGTATGTGTCCTGGCAACAAATTCTGGAAGTGCATAGCTATTCTCCTCACGGAAAAATGTCCGAAATTTCTTGTAATAGAGGACACACAAGAGGATTGCATAACTCTTCGTGATAATGATGATTAATAGGCTATAGTGTTAATAATCTTCATTCTATTATTTAGAAAATGCTTGTCCTCGGCTTGGACCGTCATTACCGCAACAAGTTAATATTCGGATACTCACATCTTTCTTTCTGATAACACTGATTACGTGACACGTTAATCAGGATTTGGGGAGCTAGCTGTGTAGACTGATCGCGCGGGATGACACAGAATCTGCATAATGAAGGAGTTATTCCAACAGTTTCTTATGTGTTTGGGCGAATATACATTTTGAATGTCATTTCCACAACGCACAATGTGATATTAGAAGTAAATGTAACTATAATTCTTCAAACAGAATTCATATTGTGAAGTAATTCATTCTCTAGGAAAATAGTGCAGTGCCGCAATCTTAAGAACTAATATTTTAATTAAAGAATATTACTGTTTTGTCATTACCACAACAGTCATTATCGTAACTTTTAATTGTTGCGGTAATGACAAGGAAATTCGCTAATGACTATTGACATTTTGTTAATTGTAAAATTGGGTATTAAACATCGTAAAAAAGTATGTATAGTCAAAATTATCATTCAGATAATGGTGAGGATTTATACAAAGGTTTTAAAATTCTAACATTTGTGAAAAAATTAGCTTTATCAAATATTTTAGATTGAATTATCAGCTTATTCCATAAGTAATGTAGCATTTCTGAATCGTGAGGAAAAAAAAACTATAACTTACCTGGAACACTACCGTCAGAGAGGAAAATAGTATCCATCGGACTCCACAACACTCTGCCACCTGTCAACCAGTTGTTGAATCCCCCGCTAAAAGAAGTCGCCGGTTTTGGAGGCAAAGAACTGTGTCACTGTTCGTCGCACGTCATCCTCATTTTGCAATGTTTTTCCGCAAAGGTGGTTTAGCAGGCTGCGAGAAAGACAGTAGTCTGTCTGTTGGTTGAATTGGTGGCAAGGAGTTCGCTAGCCAGTTCTTGAACAGTTTGCATTGGATCTGTCTCGACCGCTGCTCTCAGGGCATCGTTATCCAGCTGAAGAAGTCTCTATTCTCGTGGCTTATCGGTGAGGCTGGTGTCCCCAAACGGAAACTTCTGGAACCACATCTGGCTCTTTCGCACATCCACAGCATTCTGACCAAATACGGCATTGATGTTTTGTGCCGCTGCGCTGACTGGATGTCCCTGGTGAAATTCATTGAGCATGACATGCCGTATGTGGTCCTCCGACACTGCCATGATGAAACACAAACCACACTTCCAAACCGTGGAGTAAACCGTTCTCCTTCTACACACTGTTGCACAATTAAGTGCCCTATATGACTTAGCTATGGCCTGTGCCGTCTACTTCACTATTCGCTCGTCAGATGGCGTCATTGCAGCGGTCATCGCACGTACGCTATTACTTATCGGATAAGCCGGTATTCGTATTTATGTAAAACAGCAAGAAAGTTGTTTTAAATCAACAAAAATCAGTGCAACAAAATGAAAGAACGAAATCAGTGAGAACAAATTCAGTCCAATGGAGGAAATAAATATGCTGCTTACTTAAGCTCTTGCAATTGCGCTAATCTAGTTCAATCTGTAGTGGTTTCAATACAAAAAGAACTCAAAGAGAGTTTGATAGTTCAGCAGCATTCATTCATAACAAGAATTAGACGTGGTGTCTTCAGCAGTAGGTCCTCTGAACAGGTAGTTTGGTCGGTAGAGCTGTTTTGAAGATCTAAAGTAACAGACATTAAAGTTGAAGAAAAATATATCTTACAGAAATAATGGAAGCAAATCCTATTGAAAGAATGGGGTGCTCTTAGGTCTTCAGCCTTTCATCTATTGGAACTACAGCCAGCCTTAGATCTACCTCAAACAGGAACTTTTGAATGTTAATTCAGACCTTTAAGCTCCTAAATTAGCATATATTTTTAAACTGGATCTGAGAGTTCCCCAAAGAAGTAAAATAAACTATATAATTTAAATAATTCTTTATATTCTGGTTGTTTCCATCCATTTGTTCCGCTGTGCGAGACAAATTATTTCAAGGTATAAAAACATTGTTGATAGTATGGGAAATAACTACCAGGTGTGCCGGTTATAATAATTCTTAACTTTTTCTGACAAAAAGCACGTTTAATGTGGGAAGAAGGTACAAAGTGGCTTATTCAAAGTATGGTCCATCGCGAGTCACACATTTTCTCCATCTCTCTGGAAATTTGTGGATGCCCTCCCAGAAAAACTGTATATCTTTTGAGGTGGTCCTGTCATGAAACCACTTTTTGACATCTCCGTAATTGTTGAACTGTTGCATGAAAAGTGCGTGAGACGTGCGTGAAAACAAGTGGTAGTCGGAAGAGACCAAATCAAGTGAGTACGGCAGGTGGGGCAAGAGTTCCCAGGCAAGTGCAGGAATGGTGTCTATGACTGCTATCTCTGTTTGTGATGGGGCGTTGTCATGCTGCAAAATAACTTTGCCGTGTCTTGTAATCCCATTCTGGTCGCTTTTCGATCGATACATGATTCAAATTGAACATTTGTTGACGGTAGCGAACGGTATTAACTGTTTCACCTTGTTTCAGAAGCTCACGATACACGACACCCTTCTGATCCCACCAAATGCAAAGCATTGTCTTCTTTCCAAAGCGATTCGGTCTTGCGGTCGATGTTGATGGTTGTCCTGGGTCAACCCATGATTTTCTGTCTTTTGGATTATCGAAATGTATTCATTTTTCGTCTCCAGTAACGATTCGATGCAAAAACGTCTTCCTTTCATGCCGAGAAAGCAAAACTTCGCACACAGATTTCGCTTTTCCATCTGTCTGTCGTTCAGATGATATGGTACCCATATTCCTGCGTTTTGGATCTTTCCCATGCCATGCAGACGATCACAAATGGTTCGGCGACCAACAATCAACCTCTCTGCCATTTGTTATTGAGTTTGCGTATCGTCTTCGTCCAACAATGGTTGTAATTCGACATCTTCAAATTTATTGGGTTGACCTGGGTGTTCTTTATCTTTCAAGTCGAAATCACCCGTTTTGAATCGTCTACATTTTCATATCAATGTGAGTAAAATTAACATTTTTGCAGCATATAAAACTTTAAATCATAAATTTCCCATATATCAACCAAATAGGCATAAATCGACATTTCTTAAAATTCTAATTCACAATTATCAAAAACAGTGGGTAGTTTGCAGTAGTTTCGCACATTACAGATTAAAAACAAGTGGAAAAACAATATTTCTTGTAAATATCAACAGATCAGCTGATGTAGTTCTCTTGTGAGCTAAGAAACGTAGCTAATCCAATACATGGTACGTTTATTTTAAATTTCTAACGAATAGGAGTTAGGTATTAGCTACTTGTTCAACATACCGAAATTATAAAGTGCCGTCCAATTTTTATGAGCCAGAGTGTCCATTAATTTAAAAAAAACCTTGGTTGGGTGAGTTGATTACCAATCATGATTTCTGTCTTTAAATTTTAGAAAGAAAATTCAGCTCCAGATCAGTCGTTCCCAATGTCTTTGAAACTATTTGATTTTGAATTTTATTTAAGACCTTTAGACAACTTTGGCTCATGCCGATTGTACTATTTAATGTGTATGTACAGATTTTATTGACTATGATTATTCGTAGTTCATCGCATAATTTAATCAGTCGTTAATCTCATCGCTGTAATAAGGGGACGATCAAGTATTATGTCGGCACATTTGTAAGCGATATATCAAACACGAGTTCAGTAATGACCAAGGATGAGGTTCTACGTCTTTTGGGTTGATTTTGTGTATTGCATGTGATTATCGTTTTCTCATACAAACATCCTAAAAGTGATATTTCATGCGTGGCAGGAATCTTAGATCGGTATTTATATGAACCATAAATGCTCGGCTACCGTAGAAGGAAAGCAAGCTAATCGGAACTAACTTAAAAGTTCAGCATCCTTCTTATATGCTGCAATATACAATAAAACGAATTTAGCAGAAGTTTCACAGAAATTTAAATGACAGTGTAAAGCCCCTCGTACACGATTCAATAAAGCTTGAACAAGAGCGTTGAACAAGCAATTGGATGAAAATGACGTCACGAGTCAGAGACTCCACACAGGAAATCTCTTGAATTCAAGTCTTCTCATCCAATTCGTCCTATTTAGAACCTGTCCTATTTTTATTGAATTCAACACAGTGATCTACCAATCACATCGCTGGTGACTTGAACACGTGACAACTGTGCTTCCGGAATGCTAAAAATTAAAATGTGAACATGGAGTAGGGAATTTTTAAGCCCTAGTTTTTATGATGCGAAATAAAGATATTATCAGAAAATCAAAATAAAATAAAATAAAGTATCGCTACAAGAAAAGTATTTGGAACTACTTGGCTGCTTCCACGTTGGTGAGCGAACACATTAATTTGTGTATGAAATAGCGAAAAGTACTTGGAACTACTTAGCTGCTTCCACGTTGGTGAGCGAGCACATTAAACCGTGCATGAATAGCGAAAAGTGCTTGGAACTACGTGGCTGCTTCCACGTTGGTGAGCGAGCACATGAAACCATGCATCGCATATAATAAAAACTCTAACCTTCTTTAACCCGCCTTTGCTTATTCAACATTGTGGCCATGATTTTTGTAGCAAATAATGTGTCATTCATAATACGACGCAATGCTATT